>VSMD01116523.1:0-38951 GCA_008750895.1 Mirza zaza | reverse complement strand
CAGAGTCTCACTTTATTGCCCAGGCTAGAGTGAGTGCCATGGCGTCAGCCTAGCTCACAGCAACCTCAAACTCCTGGGCTCAAGCAATTCTGCTGCCTCAGCCTCCCAAGTAGCTGGGACTACAGGCATGTGCCACCATGCCCGGCTAATTTTTTCTATATATATTAGTTGGCCAATTAATTTCTTTCTGTTTATAGTAGAGATGGGGTCTCGCTCTTGCTCAGGCTGGTCTCGAACTCCTGAGCTCAAACGATCCGCCCACCTCGGCCTCCCAGAGAGCTAGGATTACAGGCTTGAGCCACCGCGCCCGGCCTAATGGACGTTATTTTATAGAACAAGCAACAAAGACCAAGAGAGGTGAAGTGACTTTCTTGAAGTCACACATACCAGGCTTAAAGAACAAATGTGGTGAGACCTAATCTAACATCATTTCCCTCCTGCAATGATGACTTTCCTCAGACACCGTGGGATACTCACGAACATGAATATAGAATAAGAAACAGCTTGTTCAGTAACAATCATTTGTGTCTATACAACGCCTCTTTGAAGCCATTTTACCCTTTCCAAATTCCTTGAGCAAGGTGGGCTAGCTCCTTTTACATGTTAGTCTGTACTGAGCACCAAAGGATGAATCAGTGCTCAGGGCAGGTTGTATATCAGGTGTCTCTGAGCCCAAAGATCAGCCATCAGGCTCTGCTGCTTCCCAAGATCTGCTGGGAACCAAGATATGGGAGAAATTAGGCAAGGGAGGATTCTCCACTCACCTGAAGAGGCTCACAGTGAGACCAAGGCCTGCCTTTCAGAAGCTGTGCACTAGCCTGCTTCCCAGCAGGCTGTCCTACAGGAGAATGCCTTGAGGTCCACCTGAGCAGAGTGGTGTCCCCAAATGATATCAAGAAACCTTCTACAGCCTTATCCCTAAGTGGTGAATCATATCTATTTCTATCCAAACAACTTTTCTCTCTAAGGATTCCCCAATCCCAATGGCACTGTTTCAGGAAGTACATCTAATTGTGCCTCCTGTCATTAAGTTGGAATATCCTTTTGGGGAAAGAAGAAAAGGGAATGTGAGCAAAGAGATGCTAGGATCATGATTCAAACAATAATTTGTGTGTCTGTTATGTGCTTAATATTATCTTAATGATTTTCACATGATAAATCTTTTAAAATTTGTAACAACCTAAAGAGAGATAACATTAATAATTACATTTTAAAGAAGAGAAAATAGTCTGATAGAGTTGAAGCAACTAACATCATTAAATGGATTTAATATAATTTGTAAGGATTATTATTATTGCCCCTATTTTTCAGGTAAGAAAATTCAGGCATGGAAAAATTAAATAACTTACTCAAGGTAACTGGTGACACAGCAGCAAATAGACTCAAGAAACCTTTCTCTTAATTACCATACATTCCCTGGTACCCGACATTGGTTAGGAAGATTGAAAAGATAAGTAAGATGTAAAATCATATATAACATGGGTATAGATATTGGCTTTATGACTATTATTATTGCATTATTGTTTTAGTTATTGATGTAGGGATTACAGCATATATTTTAAAAATAATCTACTTACATTTGACATTGAATTACTTCCAGTTAGAGAAAATTTGCAATGGTATAGATCCATTTATGTGAATCCACCAATACTTGTCATAATTTTTAAACAGAGATATGCTATTAAAAAATTGAGAGAAAAATTATATATATGTGTATGATCTTTTATATTTAACCAATGTATATCATCTTAAGTCTTCATTCTTTCTTTGCATACCCCACTGAAAATGAGTGTCATTTTCCTGCAGCCTGAAGAACTTCCTTTAGTATTTCTTATAGTACAAGTGTGCTAGCAACATATTACCTACACTTGTATTTGTTTGAAAATGTCTTCATTTTTCTTTTATTTGTGAAATGTACTTTTACTGAATATAAAATTACTGCTCATCATAATTTTTTTTCTTTCACTGTTCAATATGTCATTTTCAATGTCTCCATCCTCCAAAGTTTCTGGTAAGAATGTTGCCATTGATTATGTCATTGTTCTACTCTATGTAATGGGTCATTTTTGTCTTGTTTCAATATTCTCTCTTTAATATCTGAAATTTGACTATGATATACTTAGATATGCTTCATGTATTTCTCTTATTTGTGGTTTGTTGAATATCTTAAATTAGTCAGTTCATATTTTCCACCAAATCTGGGAAATTTTCAGCTATTATTTCTTCAAATATCTTTCTTTTTTTTTATTTTGTCCCCCTCTGAGATTCCAATTACACATGTATTGGACCACTTAATACTGTCTCAAAAGTCTCAAAGAATCTTTTCATTTTAGTTCTATGTTTTCCTCCTTATTTTTCAGATCAGATAATTGCTATTGATTTAGTTTCAAATTCATTCTTTTTTTTTTACCACCTTCAATCTGCTGTTGAGCTTATTTCATGATTTTTTCAGCTCAGTTATTGTATTCTAAAATCTAGGTTTCTAATTTTTTAATAATTTCCATTTTTGTTTGTCTTTATTGCCATATTTCCCTTTCATTCCTTGAATATATTTATGATACCTAATGTGAATACTGCAAAATCTAAATTGTGAGATCACTTAAAATCAATTTCTGTAGGCTATTTTTCCTGTGTATGGATTGTACTTTACTAAATTTTTGTATAATTAAACATTTTTAGTTGAAAATTGAACATTTTAGAAAACACTTTGCAGTGATTCTGAAATCTGGTTTTTTTTCCCCCTGAGGTTTGTTTTTGTTTATTTGTTTGTTTTGTCTTATAAGCAGTTAACTTCCCTGGACTAAAAATGCAAAACATTTCTTACCATCTGCTTGCAGCAGTTGATGTCTCTGCTCAAATTGTTTGGCTCCAAAATTCTGCTTTTTGTCTTCTGTCTTTCCTTTCAGTCTTGCCTTCTGGTTATGCCCACTATGCATACATAGTTTAGCTGTCTGCATGTTTGATAGCTCTCAGCAAATATTTGTACAGTTTTCTCTAAGATCTTGAGACTCTTTCTTTCTACATTTCCCTAAATCTGTGAGAGTTCTGCTGTCTGACAACTCAAGCCAATAAGGTGTCCACTTGCAGCTCTCAAACAGTAGATGATACATTCAGTCAAAGGCATGTCAAACTCACAAATATTACCAGGAGTCAATCAGTCTTTCAAAAACATATTCCTCTCTCCTTGTGCTGTTTTTCTCTTTCACTGAGCTTCCTGTGGTAAGCCAAGGGCTTTGGGGATAGATAATACTCAGATTTGGCATGTCAGCTCTTCTCTCGCTCTCTCATTTACAAAATTTCCCTTTTGTGCTTCCAATTTTGATTCCACATTAAACTCCATTACCTGCCATCTTGAGGGTTAGGTGAAGTATGCTGGGAACTGCTCTTAAGCCAGAAAGTTTCAAACTCACAATTCTTACTTTACATGATAAAATAGTAATATTTTAATATTAACTACTTTTCAAGTTTTTGGATGCCTTTGTTTATTTTCCAATGACTTCAAATAGTTTTTTAAATATTTTTGTCCATGTTTCATAATTTTTATCTATGGGAGGAATCACTGGATTTCTTCACACTATTCTTAACTCCCCCTTTTCTATTTTATGCACAACACACCCACCTACCCTGTTGCTGGTTAAACACCCTGTCCTCTCAATCCATTCCTCAATTCAGCAAGACCACTTGATATTAACTGTGCCAATCAGAGTATATCAATCATTGGTTGCAGAAATTAGTGTGAATTGTGGGCAGATGAATAAAGCCAAGCTAATAAATGTCTCTTTTGGTTTTACATAACTCATGGTGAAAAGAAAGATGAACAAGTTCCATAAGAAAACATTTCTAGCTGAATGATAAAAACAAAAGTTGTTTATGTTTGTGAAATATATTAAAAATTGCTCAAGGCAAATTTATAGTTTTAAATTCCTATATTAAAAAGCAGACAATATTAAAACTAAAACCATGATCTATGCTTAAAAATTAAAATGTGAGATAAAAAGTCAGCCTAACCCAAAAGTGAGAAGAAAGAAAATGATAAAGATATGAACAATTGACAATAAAACAGAGGAAAAAAAGAAGAGTGGCAATATTAAAGTGGAGGTCTTTGAAGTTCTTAAGGAAATTGATAAATCCTTAACAAGATTGATCAGAAACAAAGAGAGAGGAGTCACCAAAAAGCAGATATAAAAGAGGGTATATTAATTCATATCCTACAGATAATTGGAGTATAATAAGAACATATTGTGAGCAAGTTAGGGTCAATAAGTCAGAAAACTTAGATAAAAAGAAAGAATTCACTTAAAAGCACAACCTACTAAAAGTGACAAAAATAAACAGAAAATTTGAGTGGCTCAAAATTTGTTTAAAAAAAACAGATTTCAAAGTATAAAACTTTCCAGACAGAAAATTCCAGATTAAGATGGTTTTATTAATTAATGCTATCAAATACATAAGGAAAAACTATAAACAAGCTTACCCAAATTCTTTCAGGAAATAAAATGTCAGTGAACAATTCATATATCATTTTATGAGTCCAGAATAACACTAAAACTGAAACCCAACAAGCATGTTGCAAAAAGCCAAAATTAGAAACCACTATAACTTGTTAACATAGTTTCAACAATGTCCCTAACAAAATACATAGAAAATATACTAAATCTACAAAAAGGGCTAATAGAGCTATTCATAAGTATATAGTATTATTAAGTATATAAGTATTATTATTAATAATAATATTAATATTATTAATAATATTGATATTATTAAGTACATAAGTATTATTTATAATAAGCAAGTACATAAGTATTAGTACATAACTATTAATAAGTACATAAGTATTATTCATAATATGCAAGATTTCAGGTTATCATAGATAGTAAAAGGAGAGTATTACTAACAAGGAAAAATAAATTTTTAACAGGTAGCCACTTAGAGTAGCATAAACACTGTCTGTCTAGGTTAACATGAATCTACAGAGATGTTTGCCTTACAATTAAAGGAAGCTAAGCTAACAAAAGGGGCAGAAATCCTCATTAACATTCCACAGAGTTGGTCAATTCACATTCCAAAGGGAAAAATAGTCTCAGGGAAAGAGTAGGAAAGGCTGGACTGCCTGATGGACAGTCACTGCCTATACAAGTCTTTTTGAGCTTGTTTAAACAGCCTCGAAGTGTTCCTCTGAGGACAGCTGAGACATGAGCATCCTCACTTCTCCAAGGAGAGACGTCGTCTCCCACTAGCAAGAAGAAAGAAGAAACCAATTCCTGTTATCAACCTACTATAAGAGAGACAGAAATGGATGAACTCAGCAGTTTCTCAGCTGTCCTCTACTAATAGAGCTACAGTCATAACCACCCCACCCAACCACCCACCTATCCCTCCTAGGCCTGCCCTAATAAAGAGTCAGAAAAATTTGGCCTTGGGTCCAGCACCTATTTTCTGACACTATGCCTTCCTTGTCTTTGGAGAAACAGTAAATAAACATGATGCTTCTTTCTACCCTAATCACTGTCTGAGAATTATTTTTACATACCACCCCCCTGCCCACCTATGGACGGAGTTCACACTCTAACAGATAAATAGATAGATGACAGATCAAATCAATTGTTTTCCTTTATATTAGTAAAAGAATAACAAAATATTAAAATGTCAATTTCAATAACACCAAAAACATTTAAAACTTGAATTAAATTTGATAAAATATAGGGAAGTATTCTACACTTAAAGCTACAAATTAATAGGCAAAAATTAAAACCGAAATAAGTGGAGATGCAATGTAATATTAATGGATAAAAAGACTCAATATTGTAAATATATGAATTCCTCCAAATTATCTATATATTCGATGCCTTCTTAATCAAAATTCCAGAAGGATTTGCTGTAGAAATTGACAAGCTAACTCTAAACTTTTTATGGAAACACAAAGACCTAAGAAATCTTGAAAAAGAAACTTGGAAGATTTAAACTCCTGATTTCAAAATTACTATAAAGCAACAATAAAGAAAATAGTGTACTATTGGCAAAAAGGTAGAAAAATAGATAAAGGAAATTAGAGTTCAGAAATAGTCACATACATAAATAATCAATTCAAATTAAACAAAGATGCTTGTGCAATTAAAGAAAGAGAGGAACATCTTTCCAAAAGATGGTGCTGAAACAACTGCATTTTGTTATTAAGAAAAGCCAAAACAAAAAAGTGAAAATAAAAACTTAATTCTCATCTTATTCTATTAAATATATGGTATAAAAGGGAGCATGGACCTAATTGTGAAAGCCAAAGTACATAGTAACTAAAATAAAACATAGAAGAATATTTTCTTTATCTCAGGATAGGGAAAGATTTTTAGTCAGAACATCAAAAAATACATAAAAATTAGTACAATCAAACTATGAAAATTAAAAACTGCTCATCAAGGGGCAGAATGACAGAGCAAAATAATATAACTACTTGATAAAACATACCAATTTCTTTTAAGCTAAACATAGACTTATTAAGTTTATTTCCACACAAAGACTTATAAGAATATGTGGTAGTGTTTAATTCATAATAATGAAATACTAGAATATAATAATGAAAAACTAGAATCAGCCCAAACATTCATAAACTGGTGAATAAATAAATAAGTTGTGGCATATTCATACAATGAAATAAAACCTACCAATAAAAAAAAATAAACGTGGAAGAAATGGATAAATCTCCAAAGCATTATGTTGAGCAAAACAAGAGCGAAGCAACAGAGTACATATATAATATGATTCCACGTATTAGTTTACCGAATTGAAAATTTTATGATGTCTATAGAAATCAGCTCAGTGACTATCTCACGTTTGATTGGAAAAGAACATAATGAAACTTTCTGAAGTGATAAAAATGTTCCAGATCTTGAATCCACATATGATGACCTATGCATACACATTTTTCAAATCTCATTGAACTCTATACTTGTGGTCAGTACATTCTACTATATGTAAATAATGCCTCAATTTTAAAATACACTGATTTCATAATGTAAATTGCAGATAGTAAGACTTGACAAAGACTTCTTGGAAAATGATTTTGCATTGAAGAGAGAATGAAAAAATATTTGGAGTTTGGAGAAAATATACATTGCAATATTACCTTGGTTTATGATTTTTTTAAAATAAAATGTGATGTTCGTTTTTGGGTGATTCATAATTCTCTGTTTTTATGACTATCATAAACATAATCTTTATTTCTATTTTTATGGTGAATATGTGTTTACATTAAATAAAGTATTAGATATAGTAGTTCCTAAAATAAGATATACGTTCTTTGAGAAAAATAAACTGTATTATATTATATTCTTAATAGTGTCTCACTTATGAGTTGGTATTCTTTCTGATATTAAAAGCTTGAAATCAAATGACAGAGTTAGATCATTTATATCTGATATTCAAACAATTAAATGATATTAAGCTAGAACTGTTTGCTAATCTGAGAAATTAAATATTTTGACAAGCTTTAACGGAATCCTGAAAATATATCACTCTTAAGCTACCAAAAATGTTCATTTCTTTTCTAAACCCTTCTAGCTGTGACAATTTCTGATGAGAAATCTATCATTCAAATTGAAATTGTTTTTTCCTATAGGTAAAATATTATTATTATTTTTTGATGATTTCAGGATGTTTTTGTCTTTAGTTTCCAGAAATTTGACTTGTGTCTTAATATAAATTTCTTGGGGTTTATCCTATTGGATATTCACTCAGCAATGAAATAGAAAGTCTTAGCAAAGAAATAGAAAATATAAAGAAAAATCAAATGGATACTTTCCTGGTTCTTCGCATGATGAGTGATTTTCTACTGGAACCTGGGTATCTGAGGTATCATATTATTGTTATGGAAACCACCCGGGAGTTTCAGCCTAGGTCCAGTCCAGGTGCTACTTGGAACAGAGTAACCAATTTCTGAGACAAGGAAGATTGCCAAGGGAGAAAGGAAATTTTAATACTAAAGAGGTTTTGAAGGGAAAAGGGGAAAAGCATTCTCAAAACTGTCTCCCCAAATAAGGCAAGATCCAGACTTTTCAAAGAGGGAAAATAAACAAAGGGCTGCAGGCATTTTGGCTGGTCTTCTTGAAATTAATAAGGGAAATTAACAAGGGCCTAGCCCATGGTGTAGGTTACTGAGAGTGAGTCTTGGTCAGGAAGGCTGCCTATGAAACTTTGGAATCTCACCTCCTTTGTCTTCCAGAAAATCCACCATTTCCAGGAAACAGCTCAAAAGGTCAAATAGTTAAGGGAGAAGATTATAAAAAATATAGAGGTCATTGAAATGTGTTTATACAGTGGGTTACATTATGACACCAGATCTCATTTAAATCTTCTATTTTATCTGACATCCTCTAACGCCACTCCAGTAGGGAAAAGTGGGAGTGCCAACTTTTTAATACCTGATTACTATAATAGAAGTCCACGTTCGGCTGCCACTGTCCTCCTGGTCTTCCAAAGAGCAGGTTTATTTTAGGGCATTTTTTTTTAAATCTGTGTCTGTTGCTGTCTTCATGAGCTCCAAGACTGGGATATATGCGGCCACAGGAAAATTCAGGGAACTTACCACTACAACTTTCTTTGAGTCGCTAAGTCCCTGGCACTGTCATTATACTCTATCTTTCATAGATTTCTTATATATGTGTATATATATATATATGTATATATATGTATATATAATGTGTCCAGGGTTTTTAGATGTACTAAGTGGAAGCAATAGGGAAAAAATACTTCTAGTTCATCTTCCTGGATGCAAAAGTCACATTGCTGTCAGGTTTTATCACAGAGAGTTTCCTAAATTGAATGAGTGAAGTCTGTACCTCCAACCTTCCCAAAGTTAGGTGAATTGAGGGATAGATATAGAGAGAGCTAAAGCATGTTATAGCCTAAAAATATTGTAACAAAAGAAACATAATGACCAAGGTGATTGAAATCAATAGTATTTTCATTTTCCCCAAAGTTCTGAATATATTAAGTTAAGCAAAGTGTTTAAAATGGCTGAACAATCATTCTTAACTATCATTGATAATAACTGGAAAGGTTGTTATGATGAACTTTTTCAGAAACTGAAAAAATTAAATGCTAATGATAGACAATATTTTTTGCAAGTCAAATAGATGCCCTATCATTTTTGAGAAAGTAAAGAAAGGAACTCATAAAATTATCCTCTAATAAATTATTAAACATAATTTTTAGCGATATACCATTAAACTATTAATGGTATAGCTATTAATGGTATACCATATACCATTAAGCTATTAATGGTATATGACTTAGAAGAAATTCAAAGAATTGAATAGCATTCCTATTAAAAACAAATAAATAAAAGCTCCCTCAATGCATTTTTTGTATTTCTGTAAATATAGTTTCCAGTATTTCTATCTATAAAAATAAAATATTATACAATAAAATTGATCCTGAACTGTTTTATTTTAGTAAGAATAAGTATTAATCATAGGGTTTATGAGGTAGTTTCAAAGCACTATTTTCATTCAGTGATAATTTTGTATTAAAACTTTATTTTTCACATTAAATAAAATTCTCTTTTATATAAAATATAGTAAAACATTTTTGCGAGCAATCTATAAATATTTTTGCTGCAGAGAAGTATAAGATGATCAACCAAACACATAAGCATAAACATATATATAAAAAAAGTTCAAAAAGAAAACTAAGATATATCTTTTTAATCCATGATATAAAATAGCAAATTAATATTGCATTCAAAATCTATTGATTACATTTTTAAATGAGCTAACAGAAGTATGCTAATATGTCAATATGTATAATATATTTTATATATCTATATATATCCACATATAAAGAAATATATGGCAGCTCCCAATACTGAGGGCATTTGCCAAGCAGATCTGAAATAACTTGAGCCATCGATTATTGTATTTTTCATTTCGGTAATTTACATTTTGCTTTTACAATTCTTTTGCAGAAAGTTTTCATGTTTCAAGGAGATTTATAATTGTTTACTGAATAAATTTTATGGTAGCTACTTCAAAATCATTTCCAGATACTTCTACTATCTTGTTCACTTGGTTTTGGCATCAGTTGATTGTTTTTCCTCATTTAAGTTGAGATTTTCTTGGTTCTTGGTATCACAAGTTAATTTCAGTTGTATCTTGAATATTTTGAATATTATGTTAGAAGACTCTTGATCCTGTTTAAATCTCTCATTTTAGTAACAGGCTGCTTTTTTACGTTTAGTGTGTAAGTTCTGGAAACCATTCCTGGCTTTGTTGACATAGCCTCTGGGGCAAAGGAGCCTGTCATTTATGAGCACTGGGCCAAGAGATGGGTTGACCTTCATGGGTTTTTCTGGCAATGATCATCCTGCAGTTGCTGCCAGCTTGTGTAAGGCCGAGGATGCACTGCCTCCTAGGCTCTGCCAGCAGTGCTACTGTGGGCAGACAAGGCCTAAATGGCTGATGTGAGATAGGGATTGAGTTAGGATCCCAGTTTTGCTGGTATTGCAGCTGCAGACAGATGAGAATTACTACTGCCACTGATAATGGATCTCCCATTAAACCCCCACTGGGCTTCCCTTTTCTTGTTCCTTTGGCCAGAAAGAATAGACTTTACTTTTCTTTCCCTTCCTTTGTTTTAGCCTATGCTTGTCGCCAGTTCAAGGTTGTAAACTGTAGGGCTCTCCACATCCCAGTCTAGGATATATGGGGGCTAAAAATAAATCTTACAGAGCTCACTGTGGTATTGTTCCTCAAGTCCAGAAGTCTGTGGTCAGTGCACCTTCTCCTTCCCTTTCACCTTTCAGAATCATGTTATGCTTGTATTCAGAGAGAACCTGCAGAGAAAAGTGAATATATACCATCTTGTCCTGGAACCTGAATAGATTAAACTTTTCAAGGTATCAACAAACTATTTTCCGAAATTCCAAGCTATTTTATAATTTATACATCTTTGATAGCAGTGTATGAGTAGTTACATTTCTTTCTTTCTAATCCTCACCAACAGTAATATTTTCAAACCTCTTTAAAATTTCAACTATTTGAATAGCCGTATAGTAGAATTATATATTTTAATTTATATTTGGTAATGAATGATAATGCTGAGCATATTTTCAGGTGCTTTTTTTCTCATCCATATGGGAAAGTATTAAGAATTAAGTATTATATAAATCTGATTCTCATAATATTTATATTTGATACTTTTGAAATACGTTCATTTAATCAATTTTATGTAGTCATTGCATAATTTGAAATGCTGGACTGCCACAAGATATTACAACCTACTAGCAGCTGGAATTTCAACCTTGCTTATTTCCTTCTCAGCACTTCTACTAGGACAAGATGATATATATTCTCTTTCCTCCACAGTACTTTTCCTACTACCATGGTCCAATTGTTGTCATGTGTTCCTCCCTGATTATTGTTTTAGTCCTCAGCTAACCATAGTACAACTCACTTTTATTGGCACTGTCTTCTTTCCTCCACAGAGGTATAAAATTCTTGCGATAAGATACCAATCCTTATATTTTTCTGAGTTCTCTCACAATGCTTAGAGTAGCATCAACAAACCATAGATTCTTTTCATATACCCAGGGAAGGAGTCAGTAATTGGAGGGAAAGAGTGAGTGTGTTTGGGGTGAGTGGTACCAAAAAAGTCCACATTTATGCAGTGGTTTAAAATAGCAAAACTGAATTTATTCTGGAACTACTGCAATAGAGGAAAACAAGCATCATTTAATAGTACAGTCAACCTTGAGTAAACCATGGAAAAGTGGGGATCTATAGCCAAAGAACAAGGACTGGGGTCAGTGAAAATTGTTAAGAGGAGACATCAAAGGAAGAATTATTGCTAAACTGCTCTCACAGGATTCTTGCTGAAGGCAAGCTATGATGATCATATATCACCTTCAGGAGGGTGAGGGGTGAGGAATTTCATCAGTTATTAAGAGTGGTCAGACGTCAAAGGCAGCAAATTATCTCTAAATTGACTGAGCAAGATTCTTGCTACAACAGAATGAGGCAGGCCCAACAAGGATGGACACTGAAGCCTGAGTTCAAGGTCTAATTGAGAAGAGGGCTTAGAGGAGCCTGACTGAGTTTTGATCGAGGACAGCAGCTTTGTCAGTGGAAGTGTGACTAGAATGACCGTTAGGGCTGCAACTTTGATTCACTTTCCCTGCCCAACAAAACTTATAAAGTAGCAGGAAGACTTGTTGATGGTCATGATATGAACTCTGAAAGATTTAAAGCCCCAGAGATTACTAGAAGAGTTTTAAAAGTCACACGTGACACTAAGCCTTGTAACTAATGAGAGCAAATTACAAAGTTCGGTGAGAAAGTTCTCTGCTCCCGCTGATGAAGGATGAGAGGAATTCCCTGGGGTCTCCTAAGCAGAACCAAACCTCTAGAGCTGAGGAATCTCTGGCTCTGATAATAATCAGATAATATATTTAAACTATTAGAAAGGAAGTCTGTAAATCACTGTGATTTAGTAGTGGTGAGGCCTGATGACAGCACATGTGGCCTAACCTTATAACTCATGTCACAAAGTTCTAGAACCACAAAAAGCTGAAGCTTGCCCAGGTTTGTGACTTTCGACCTCACTTCCCAGCTGGGGAGACTCAAATTCAGAAGATGCAGCAATTTTCCCAACATCACTAAGCTAGTAGTGATAAAAGTAAGAATCCACACTCTTAGGCTTGTGATTTTCATACTTGGTGAACCTCTGTTTCTTTTGAGAGGTGAACAAAGTATGCTTCCAACAACAACGTGAAGACTGTCTTTGGAAGAATATATTATCACTGTGACAGTGTATTGGCTGTGGATCCTGGTAAAATACACAAGGTAGGAGACTATTCTAGATGGTTTGACTTTCTCTTCATAATTGTCACTGCAAAAAGGAAGGGTCCTTAGGATAAAATTACATATTTCCTCCAAATCATCATTTCTTTTACACTTCAGAAAGTGTGTATATTTCTTTTGTCAGTATGTCTATATCCCAAGTTAAATTTGACAGAAGTGTATTTAGGGACAACTTTAAAGATAGGTGAGGGTAGAGAGGGATATAGTATTCCCACCACACACACACACACACACACACACACACACACAGAATATGTAGGCGTGTGGAGGGAGATTCTGACATGCTTACTCTATTGCTGGTGATTCACTAAATAAATAGATAGCACACAGTTAAAACTAGATAGTGAGAAACCTGTCTTAAAATTTGTATAGGTTATTTTTCGCATTTTCAAAAAACTTATGAATTTAATGATGCCTTTGCAAACAACTCCCCTGCCTCCCCAGGCTGCGTTTGAAGCGCTACAACATATTTTGTGAGATCAGACTGTTCCTCAGGTAGTACGTTAAAAAGAGCTTGGTTTGTATACCAAGGACACAAGCTACTAAAGCAGCTCCTTGTTTTGCCAATGTATTTTAATTTTTCCTTGATACATTTATTTAATATTTTAGTCCTAGAATTCATATAATTGTTTTTCTTATAAAATTACTGCAAAGAGTTAAGAGAGCTTAAGAACTTTGGTGTGTGAAGTGCACTACTGAAGGGAGGAATTTTTCACAATGGCTTAGGGTTAAGCAGATGGAATCTATTGGGACGTGGTATTTCTGAGAGGGAAAGGATGTCTTCTGAAGGAAGTCCAGAATGCTGCAGGAAGCTTATCATATGGGAAAGTGGAGTAATAATCTACAAGTGCATTTGGAAACCAAAGATATTGAAATTAAATTTGGGTACTATAAAGGCTTACACAAAAAGACCTTAGGAGGAAGCCTAAGGTGTCCGTAGACACTGACACTCATAATATACCCTTAGCCAAGAGGACAGAGAAGTACCCTAGCCTTCTCATTGGTAGGTGAATGCTCACAGATAAGAAGGGTAGATACAGTGAGAGAAAGGGAAACTGGAATAGAGAAAGGCTTGATAGAAGGCAAGGTCACAAGATCCATGTATGACTATAAGAGAATCGGGTCTTGTCAGGTCTAAGAGGACAAAGAATTGAGGGTTGTAACAAAAGGGGGCATGAATCGGGAAGATTCTGAGTTGCTGATAATATACTATTTCTTGATATGGGAGCTGGGCACTGGTTACACAGGTGAGTTGTTTCTGAAAATTCACTGATTTAAACATGTTTGATTATTGCAATTATCTGTGTTTTTTTATAAACAATTAAAAAGTTCCAAAAAAGAAACAAAAACCCTATAAGGTAGAGTCCATAGGGTTATGGATTATTTCTGGAACTATTTATAATTTAGACCATTTTCCTACTGCTTCTTCTGACTATCAGTGACAAAGTAGATCCTGCCGAGAGAATGTTTGAGCTTAGCCTGAGCTAAACGGAATTAGAGTGAAAAGTCTGCTAATCTCCATGCTCAAAAATCACATGCTGTCCAATGCTGAATTCCATAAAGCAGCCCTTGTTTATACATTAAGCAACTTTTTGATGACTAATTCATGAATCCAACATTTATAGGGAATTATTACCTTCTTAAAATGCTCTGTATTATCACCCGGAAAAATGCAGAAATATATGACTCATAGTATATTTTCTCAAGGAAAGGAAAATAAATGGAAATAACACAGAATTCAAGTTACAATAGTTTGCTTCTAGTTATACATATATCACTTCCTAGATACAACCTTTTTATTTCTAAAATAAGTAAAATAATCTGCCATATACATTACACAGCTGTCCTATGCACTTCATATAGGTGTTATGCAGAGTAAAATCAATAAACCTTTGAAAGAATTTGGAAAAATGTAGAATTAATGAATGCTAGTTATTAAATATCTTGTCATATGAGACAAGAAAAATAGTAGTTCAAAATAATGGAAGGGTGATAAATGCATTAAAAATAAGGACAAGCAATATGTTCTAGAATTCAGAGAAGGATAAGATTAAGTCAGATATACAATTATTAACAAGTTCATACAATGACAAAACAAAAAATTTGGGGGGTATGTTGAGCTTGGGATTCCCTAATGGACAAAATCTCAGCCACCACTGTTTTGCATAAAGAGTCTGTTTGTTAAGATCATCCACATATTGTAATTAATCGCTATTAATCCTGAGATTTCTCAGGTATCCTATCTCTCTTCCTTGCCTCTTCTCAGGGTATAGGGAAGGGAGCATGTTCTTTATTTTTCTTTGATATTTTAGGACATAAATGGTTTCTCCAAGAAGGGATAATGACTTTGGGATTCTCTGAAAACTGTAAGCCATGTCCAAGTTTTTAATAAAATTACCAGTAAATGAATTCTCAATATTCACTTAGGAAATATTTGGAAACCATATACTATGTGGAAGCTGCTGTGTTGGGCCCTGACTCTGTTCATTAGTGACTTAGAAGTTTTTACAATGTTCAGAGGTTCATCCAAATCTGGCTCATGTGATGCATCTGAATCTCCTTCATCTGAACATCAACTGGAGTATTTTCTCCTTTATCATATTATCAGCAAATATAATAAAGTCCTTTAAAACTTAGGCCAGAGCAAGCCTTCTTGTCACATAAGTCATTAATAAGGAAGTGCTGAACAAAGGAAGAGATGAATGAATAAATGCAAAAGGAGGAAGACGTATCAACTACATACACATGATTTAGCTAAAATAATGAAAAAGCAGTTGTTAGTTGTAACTCTGATGAATTGTCTTATTTACTTCACAATTTTCACTTGATGACATCAGAGAATAATGGAGAGTTGGATGTTTATTTGTTGTTTCTTTTAAATTTCAGACATGCAAACAATGAAGATCAACCAAACTATCCTGAAGGAATTCATTCTTGTTGGCTTTTCTATGTACCCAAATGTACAGACATTCCTCTTTGTGGTCTTTTTTAGCCTCTACCTCCTCACCCTTGCAGGTAATCTGACCATCATGGGTCTAACCTGGGTAGACAGGTCTCTCCACACGCCTATGTACCTCTTCCTTAGTGCGCTCTCCTTCTCTGAGACCTGCTACACGTTGGCTATCATCCCTAAGATGCTGGAAGATCTGCTGGCTAAGAACAGAAGCATTTCAGTTGTAGGTTGTGGCTTACAGATGTGTTTCTTCCTGGGACTTGGTGGCACAAACTGTATCATCCTCACTTTGATGGGATATGACCGCTTCCTGGCCATCTTTAACCCTCTAAGATACCCACTGGTTATGACCAACATTGTGTGTGGACAACTTGTGGCCTCTGCTTGGGCTGGAGGCTTCTTCATCTCTCTGATAGAGATTGCACTGATATTCAGGGGCTCTTTCTGCAGCCCCAACCTCATCAGACACTTCTTCTGCCATATGAGGGCAGTTGTCAGGCTGTCCTGTATAGACAGCGACCTCATAGAGTTCATTGTGAGAATGATCCCAGTGTCAGGCTTGCTGGGTACCCTTCTGCTCATTATCCTGACTTATGTTTTCATTCTTTCCACTGTCCTCAGGATCCCTTCTGCTGAGGGCAAGCAGAAGGCTTTCTCCACCTGCACCTCCCACCTCACAGTGGTCATCATCCACTTTGGTTTTGCATCTATTGTTTATTTGAAGCCAGAAGCCTCAGGGGGCGATGACACACTCATAGCAGTCCCCTACACTGTCATCACCCCTTTGCTCAGTCCTGTCACATTCAGCCTCAGGAATAAGGACATGAAAAATGCCTTTAGAAAGATGATGGGAAAGACACTTGCCTTGAAAAAATAATCTTGCATATTGCTACTGGTTTGAAGCGTGTCTCATTGTCCCCAGAATTCAGTGGGGCATTTATCCTGTGACCTCTGGAGAAGCCTATACCATTTGACTTTATTCAGAGATTGGGATATGTGGGCAGCAAGGGACTGAGACTAGGACATGAGCCATCACAGGCATTTACTTGGCTTGTTAAAGATGTTGCCTAACATTTCTACTTTCCAGTATCAGAGGAAGAATGTCCTGCAGATATGTGGATTTTGTCAATTAACTTCTGAGTGTCCTGCACCGTTTATGAAGTGAGAAATGAAAGGGAGTGAAATGAAGAAAGGGAAAAAACTCAGCATATATAACTGCTGCACTAACAGATGTTTTAAATAGCTAATGAAATAAAAGTTGAGTAACTTTTCTAGGCAAGATTGTGAAACACTGGTTGCAGTCTCAGTAGATGAACTATTTCTCATAAGAGATATATCCTGCAAAAACTAACAACTGTCTATTAGTGCATATGTGCATACACACATACACACACATGCACACACACACACACTGACATTTTTAAGTGCTCATGCCATAGTCATTAATAACACCCTGTTCATGACTGTGGCCCTCCACTGACTGCCAAAAGCTAATTTCTGAGTATATAGGGTATCTTGCAATATTTCTTCTCAGGAGTAAAGAAAGCATTACAGCCTACATTTTCTATGACTCAGGAAACCATGGGTGTGAGAAATGTGCCCCCATTTTCTCTAAGGTGAAGGCATTTAAAAGCAAATGTTAAACTATGCCATAATATTAAGAGATTTGACAAAGAAAACTCTTTTGGAATAATTTTGGCATGGCATACAATTTATAAAGGAGAAAACCAGACGAACACAGCATCCATTTTTTATAACACCAAAAATAAAATAAGAAACACTATGGAGTTTTTGTCATAGAAGAACAGTGAGCGGTCTTAATGAAAATGTAGACATGCAAGTGTAGGGAATTTCCTGAATCTTTTTTTCAGCTCTGCTGTTAGTCAACTCTGAGACTTCTCATGAAAGATATAAAATTTATACTGAGATTTGATGTGTATAAAATTTATATTGAAAAGTATTGCAGTAATATCGACCCTATTATTTATGGAACTGTTAACAAGATAACAGAAATAATATATAAACATTACTGTGCACATCAACTGATTAAGTTTAGCCCTGCCCATGACTCTCTTTCCTTCCTTGAGAATATGTTTGTGATACCTGTGCAGATGGAATCTAATCTCTAGTATCTGCAATCTGTGGTCATTGCTTCAGTGGCAAGAGTGTTTCTTTTACCTTGATTTCATTCCCGGCAATTTGTTATTCAATCTAGGGAAGCTATAAGTCTTGGAAATAAATATTAACAATTTTCCTCCTTATGGTTGGTGCAGAGGACATACATGATGTCTAGATTCAAATTCTTGAATCAGAATTTAGATGAAACCTGCTTTTGTTTAACAGGTGGATCCATTGGTAAGCTAGAGTATCTAAATTATAGCTGACAATACACAAAGACTTATGCACATATTAGCATTTGCTTTATGACAAATATAGCATTGACAGCAGTGAGAAAATGATAGACTTTCAATAGCTGGTTGCTGAAAAATAGGATAATATGTGAAAAACAAAATCTGAGATTTCTGGGTATCAAAAACTAAATTTGAGAAGCAAAACAATAAAAATTTTAGAGAGTGAAATAAGTTGTCTTCCCCAGATTGGGGAAAGTATTTTTGAAATTGTACAGAAAAAAACACCTAACTAAAAATAGAAAAGATTAAGTCAAAATTGAGAAATTTTTTTCATCAAAAAGGTACCATTTAGGGAGTGGATAGGAAAGCTAAATAATAAAACTATAAAGATATTTAAGAAAGTGATTAGTGTAAAGTTTAGGGTAGTAATGACTAATGACTTTTGGAAGGAAAGGTCTGCGACTGGTTTGGGGAAAAATCACATTGAGCAACTTCTGGATGGCAAAGTCCTTTTTCTTGATCTAGCTAGTGATCACAAGAGTTTGTCTTACGAAAGATTCACTAAGCTGTGTATTTGTTTAAATGATTTTCTGGTTGTGTTTTTTATTTTATAATATAAATATTTTTTAAAAAGTTTAAAGAGGAAGAAAAAAATCTGCAATACATAACTGACAAAAGGCTCTCTCATCTATTATATACAGTCATGTGTCACTTAACAATGAAGATACATTTAGAAAAATGTGTCATTAGGTGATTTTGTGCAAACATCATAGTGTACTCACACAAACCTACTACACACACAAGCTGTATGGTATAGCCTATTGCTCCTAGGCCACAAATCTGTATGGCACATTACTGTACTGAATACTGCAACAACTGTAATTCAGTGGCAAGCATTTGTGTATCTAAGAATATCTAATCATAGAAAAAGTACAGTAAAAATATAGTGTTATAATCTTATGGGACCACCATTGTATATGTGGGCTGCCATTGATCCAAACATCATCATGCAGGTCATGACTATAAATAATCCCTACCCTCAAAGAAATAAGCAAACAAAAAGACAATAGTAAAAATGTTCAAGTGATGTGAATAGAACCTTTATAAAAGATAATATTCAAATATTCAATAAATACCAAAAAGGTGCCTAATCTCATTAGTAAGCATAAAAATGAACCTCAATAGTGACTGTCTCATGCTTGTAAGCCTAGCACTCTGGGAGGCCTAGGTGGGAGAATCATTTTAGCTCAGGAGTTTGAGACCAGCCTGAGCAAGAGTAAGGCCCTGTCTCTACAAAAAAATACAAAAATTAACTGGGCTGGTGGCATGTGCCTGTAGTCCCAGCTACTTGGGAGGCTGAGGCAGGAGGATTTGTTGAACCCTGGAATTTGAGATTGCAGTAAGCTATGATGATGCCACTGTACTCTAGTCTGGGAGACAGAGTGAGATTGTCTCCCATAAAAGAAATAAACAAGCAAACATAAAACCTTAAGCTTAAGGCATGAAACTATAGGAAGTCTAGAAGAAAATGTTGGAAAAGCTCTTATAGACATCAACCTAGGCAAAGAATTTATGAAAAAAAAAAACCCAAAGACAATCACAGCAACAACAAAAATAAACAAATGGGACCTGATCACATTAAAAAGCTTCTGCACACCCAAGGAAACTATCATGAGAGCAAATAGACAAACTGCAGAATGGGAGAAAATATACACATGATACACATCTGATACAGGGCTGATAACTAGAATCTATATAGAACTCAGGAAAATCAACAAGAAAAAGTCAAACAACCCGAATTAAAAAGTGGGCAAAGGACATGAACAGAAACTTTTCAAAAGAATCCTGACTAATGCTCACCAAACATGAAAAGATGCTCAACATCTCTACTCATCAGGGAAATGCAAATGAAAACCACAATTTGATACCACTTAACTCCAATGAGAATGGCTTTTATCAAAAAGTCCCAAAACAACAAATGTTGGTATGGATGTAGAGAGATAAGAACATGCATATGCTGCTGGTTGGACTGCAAACTACTCAACCTTTGTGGAAAGCAATATGGAGATACCTCAAAGAGCTGAAAGTAGAACTACCATTTGATCCAGCAATTCCATTACTGGGCATCTACTTAAAGGAAAAAAGCACATTCTATAAAAAAGACTTCTGTACTCAAATGTTTTTAGCAGCACAATTCACAATTGCAAAGTTATGAAAACAACCCAAGTGTCCATCAGTACATGAGTGGATTAATAAAATGTGGAGTATGTATACCCTGACATACTTACCACCCACAAAAAACAATGGTGAACTAGCACCTCTTGTACTATCCTGGATAGAGCTGGAGCCCATTCTACTAAGTGAAGTATCCCAAGAGTAGAAAAATAAGTACCACATCTATTCACCATCAAATTGGTCCTAATTGATCAACACTTACGTTCACATATGGTAGTAACATTCATTGGGTGAAGGGCAGGTGGGAGGAGGGAGGAGGAGATGGGTATATTCACACCTAAAGGGTGCAGTGTGTACTGTCAGTGGGATGGACACACTTGTAGCTCTGACTCGTGTGGGGCAAAGACAATATATGTAACCTAAACATTTGTACTCCCTTAATATTCTGAAATAAAAGAATGAGGTACCATCATATACCCACTTGAATAGTTAAAATTAAAATGTTGGATTGATAAGTGTTGATGACACTGTAAAGCAAGAAGAACTCTAATGCTCCTGATAAGAGTGTACATTTGTTCAGTCACTTTAGGAAACAAACACTGAACTTATTTTGGAGATACTCATATCCTGAAGTCAAGCTTTTCTACTCTTAGGTATAAGCCTTAAAGAATTGTGTGCACATGTATACCATAACACATATATAGATTGTTCAAAGAAGCAATATTTGTAAAATGGCAAGACTGGAAATTAATCAAATCTTCACCAACAGTAGAATAATAGAAATATGGCATATTCATATATGTATCAGCATTCAATAATAAAAGTGAATAAACTATAACTAGATACTTCAACATACATGTGAAGTTCATTTTCTTCTCTTATATCATGTGTTTCTTCAATTATCTAAGATATATGTTACAATTCAAGGACTTTGTTTCTGAACCAATTTCTCATTAGATTTTTCTAAATTTTTATACCAAGAAATTTCCTTGGTGGAAAGTAATGCAAATATTCTCTCTGTCAATAACAATGTAGTAAAACATTAATGAAGAAATAAAATAGGATATGGATGGCTTTTGTTCTTCACCTAAATGTAAAGTGTCTGTTGTAGAAAGTGTCCATTTGTCTCTTCTATGTTTAAGAAGAATTCATTCTATTCAAGACACTCCACTAGCCACGGAGAAAACAAAAACATGCAAAATATAGCTCTAGCTCTCAAGAAATTCACATTCTACTGGTGGAGAAGCTAGGCAATTATGATGTAACATGAATTAAGGTTTGCACAGATTTATGGGATTGCATCCTCATAAATTAGATAACTTCGATGAAATGGAAAAATTCCTAGAATGACACAAACTACCAAAACTAATTCAAGAAGAAACAGCCAATATGAATAGATGTATTACAATAAAGGGATTACATTAGTAATCAAAAAAACTACCTAGAAGGAAAAGGCCAAGACCAACTGAAATCCCCCAAATAAGAAAAGAATTAATGCCAATTCCTTAGAAACACTTCAAAAAATTGATAAGGAGAGAACAGTTCCCAAAACTAAAGAAAGAGACATCACAAGAAAAGAACACTACAAGCCAATATCTTTTATAAACATGGATGCAAAAATCCTTCATAAAATGCTAACAAACTTAATTTAGAAACATATGAAAAGAATTATACACAATTAACAATGAGGATTTATCCCAAGAATGGAAGGTTGGTTTAACATTCCAAAATCAATGAATGTAATATACCATACCAATAGAATAAAAGATAAAAACCATACAGTCATCTCAGTAGATGCTGAAAATGTGTTTGACAAAATTCAACATCTGTTCATGATAAAAACATTTAACAATCTAAGAACAAAAAGGAACTTTCCCATCCTAAGAAAGAATATATATGATAAAACAGAACAGAAAATCGTTTTCTGAGACAAGGGGGATTGCCAAGGAAGAAAGGAAATTTTAATACCAAAGAGGTTTTGAGGGGAAAAGGGGAAAAGCATTCTCAAAACTGTCTCCCCAAATAAGGCAGGGTCCAGACTTTTCAAAGAGGGGAAATAAACAAAGGGCTCCAAGCATTTTGGCTGGTCTTATTGAAATTAACAATGGAAATTAACAAGGGTCTAGCCCATGGTGTAGGTTACTGAGAGTGAGACTTGGTCAGGAAGGCTGCCTTAGGAAACTTTGGAATCTCACCTCCTTTGTCTTGCAGAAAATCCACCATTTCCAGGAAACAACTCAAAAGTTCAAATAGTTAAGGGAGAGGATTATAAAAAATATAGAGGTCATTGAAATTTGTGGGTTACAAATGTGGGTTTCTTCCACTTAGTACATCCAAAAACCCTGGATATATATATATACATATATATATATATATATGAAATCTATGAAAAATAGAGTAAAATGACAGTGCCAGGGACTTTGCGACTCAAAGAAAGATGTAGTGGTGAGTTCCCTGAGTTTTCTTGGTGCCGCATATATCCCAGTCTTAGAGCTGATGAAAACGCCAATGGACATAGATTTAAAAAAAAAAAAAAAAACCTAACAAAAATCTGCTCTTTAGAAGACCAGGAGAACAGGGGGCAGCTGGGCAGCCTATTAAGACAGAAAATGTTTAAAGAATAAGCACTCTACTACAGCCAAACAGCCTAGAAAATGCTGTAACCCCATGCCAATGCCACAGAAGGCCAAGTGGGGTTACAAATTTGTGAGTTACAAATTTGTGGGTTACATTATGACACTAGATCTCATTTAAACTTTTTATTTCATCTGGCTTCTTCTAACACCACTCCAGTAGGGAAAAGTGGGAGTGCCAACTTTTTACTATCAGATTGCTATAATAGAAGTCCAGGTTCCCCATTCAGCTTCTGTTGATACCTGGCATGGGAAAGAATCCTCTTTACTGCTATGCTGGATGGAATTTCCAGCTCCTCACTATTTTTCTGCGCACACCACTCAGGCCACCCTGGAATGGTGCTTCCTTGCAGCTCCAACCGCCTCCACTGACACCGCTGAAGATCTATCATTCCCTCTGGGAAGTGAGTGAAAGTCCTGGCTCTCCACTAGGAGTCCTCTGGCACCTTCCTAGTGTGGGGAGAGGGAGGGGATCATTCCTTCTAAGTGAGAGTAGAAATCCCAGTTTCCCAAGTGGTCTTTACAGACACATCAGGGAGGAGGTCAAGAGGAGAGCTCATTATCAGCCTGCAGAGCTCCTAGCTCTCTACCCAGCCTTTGATGACACCACCCCAGCGAGGACATTGAGGCACACCGTTATAGCCTTGTGAGCGTGAACATCTAATCTCCTCACTTAGCCTTTTGTGGCATTGGCATGGGGTTACAGCATTTTCTATGGTGTTTGGATGTAGTCGAATGCTTATTCTTTAAAAGTTTTCTGTCTTAGTAGGCTGCCCAGCTGCCCCTTTCTTCCTGGTCTTCTAAAGAGCAGGTTTATGTTAGGACTTTTTTTTTTTTTAATCTGTGTCCATTGGTGTCTTCATCAACTCCAAGACTTGGATATATGCAGCCACAGGAAAACTCAGGAAACTCACCACTACAACTTTCTTTGAGTTGCAACATCCCTGGCACTGTCATTTTACTCTACCTTTCATAGATTTCATATATATATGTTTCATATATATGTTTCATATATATAATGTCCAGGGTTTTTAGATGTACTAAGTGGAAGCAATAGGGAAAAAATACTTCTAGTCTATCTTCCTAGAAGCAAAAGTCACATTGCTGTCAGGTTTTATCACAGAGAGTTTCCTAAATTGATTGAGTGAAGTCTGTACTTCTAACCTTTCCAAAGTAGGTAAATTGCGGGATAGATATATAGAGAGCTAAAGCATGTTATAACCTAAAAATATTGTAACAAAAAAAAATAATGAAAAGGTGATTGAAATCAATAGTATTTTCATTTTCCCCAAATTCTGAATATTAAGTTAGGCAAAGTGTTTATTATGGCTGAACAATCATACCTAACTTTCATTTTTAATAACTGGAAAGGTTGTTATGATGAACTTTTTCAGAAACTGAAAAAATTAAATGCTAATGATAGATAATATTTTTTGCAAGTCAAATAGATGCCCTATCATTTTTGAGAAAGTAAAGAAAGGAACTGATAAAATTATTCTCTAATAAATTATTAAAAATCACTTAGTGATATACCATTAAGCTATTAATGGTATATGACTTGGAAGAAATTCAAAGAATTAAATAGCATTCCTATTAAAAAGAAATAAATCAAGGCTCCCTCAATCCCTTTTTTTGTATTTCTGTGAATAGAGTTTCCAGTATTTCTATCTATAAAAATAAAATATTATACAATAAAAATGATCCTGAACTGTTTTATTTTAGCAAGAATAAATATTAATCATGGGGTTTATAAGGTAATTTTAAAGCACTATTTTCATCTAGTGATGATTTTGTATTAAAATTTTACTTTTCACATTTAATAAAATTCTCTTTTATATAAAATATAGTAAAATATTTTTGCAAGTAATCGATAAATATTTTTGCTGCAGAGAAGTATAAGATGATCAAACACATAAGCATAAACATATATATAAAAAAAGTTCAAAAAGAAAACTAAGATATATCTTTTTAATCCATGATATAAAATAGCAAATTAATGTTACATTTAAATTCCACTGAATACATTTTAAAAATGAGCTAACAGAAGTATGCTAATATGTCAATATGTATAGTATATGATATATATATACATATCCACATATAAAGAAATATATAGCAGCTCCCAATACTGAGGGGATTTGCCAAGCAGGTCTGAAATAACTTGAGCCATCGATTATTGTATTTTTTCATTTCGGTAATTTACATTTTGCTTTTACAATTCTTTTGCAGAAAGTTTTCATGTTTCAAGGAGATTTATAATTGTTTACTGAATAAATTTTATGGTAGCTACTTCAAAATCATTTCCAGATACTTCTACTATCTCGTTCACTTGGTTTTGGCATCAGTTGATTGTTTTTCCTCATTTAAGTTGAGATTTTCTTGGTTCTTGGTATCACAAGTTAATTTCAGTTGTATCTTGGATATTTTGAATATTATGTTAGAAGACTCTTGATCCTGTTTAAATCTCTCATTTTAGTAACAGGCTTCTTTTTTACGTTTAGTGTGTAAGTTCTGGAAACCATTCCTGGCTTTGTTGACATAGCCTCTGGGGCAAAGGAGCCTGTCATTTATGAGCACTGGGCCAAGAGATGGGTTGACCTTCATGGGTTTTTCTGGCAATGATCATCCTGCAGTTGCTGCCAGCTTGTGTAAGGCCGAGGATGCACTGCCTCCTAGGCTCTGCCAGCAGTGCTACTGTGGGCAGACAAGGCCTAAATGGCTGATGTGAGATAGGGATTGAGTTAGGATCCCAGCTTTGCTGGTATTGCAGCTGCAGACAGATGAGAATTACTACTGCCACTGATGATGGATTTCCCCATCAAACCCCCACTGGGCTTCCCTTTTCTTGTTCCTTTGGCCAAAAAGAATAGACTTTACTTTTCTTTCCCTTCCTTTGTTTTAGCCTATGCTTGTCGCCAGTCCAAGGTTGTAAACTGCAGGGCTCTCCACATCCCAGCATAGTATATATGGGAGCTAAAAATCAATCCTAGAGAGCTCACTGTGGTATTGTTCCTCAAGTCCTGAGGTCTGTGGTCAGTCCACCTTCTCCTTTCAGAATCATTTTATGATTGTATTTGGAGAGAAGCTGCAGAGAAAAGTGAATATATACCATCTTGTCCTGGAACCTAAATAGATTAAACTTTTCAAGGTATCAACAAACTATTTTCCAAAATTCCAAGCTATTTTATAATTTATGTATCTTCAACAGCAGTGTATGAGTTACAGTTCTTTCAAATCCTCACCAACAGTAATATGTTCAACCTTTTTTAAAATTTCAACTATTTGAATAGCTGTATAGTAGAATCACAGTGTATTTTAATTTATATTTTGTAATGAATGATGATGCTAAGTATATTTTGAGTGCTTTTTCCCCATCCATATGTATTCTTTAAGTATTTTAAAAATCTGATTGTTATAATATATATTTGATACTTTTGAAATATGTTCATTTAATCAATTTTATGTAGTCATTGCATAATTGGAAGTGCTGGACTACCACAAGATATTACAACCTACTGGCAGATGGAATTTCAACCTTGCTTATTTTCAGAACTCCTTTCTAACACTTCTGCCAGGACAAAATGAAATATATTCACTTTTCTCTGCAGCTTCCCACTGACACTTCTCCTCCATAGCACTTTTCTTACCACCTGGATCCAGTTGTATTCATCTGTTCTTGTCAGATTATTGTTTTTTTTTTAACATCAGAAAAGTTTATTAATGTATCCTTTCAATTTTAAAAATTAATTCATCATTGAATATTTATTTATTTATTTTATTTCGGCATATTATGGGGGTACAGATTTTAAGTTTTCAATAAATGCCCTTTCCCCCCTCCCCCCACAAGTCTGAGTTTCCAGCATGACGATCCCCCAGATAGTGCACATCTCACTCATTATGTATATATATACCCACCCCTTCCCCCCTCCCACCTGCCCTATACCATATTACTATAGTACCTATGTGTCCACTTAGGTGCTACTCAGTTAATACCAGTTTGCTGGTGAGTATATTTGGTGCTTGTTTAGTTCTCAGGTTGCTATAGTACAATTCACTTTTATGGGCACTATTTTCTTTACTTCACAGAGGTGTAAAGTCCTTGTGATAAGATACCAATCCTTATATTTTTCTGAGTTCACTTGCAATGCTTAAAGTAGCATTAACAAATCATAGATTCTTCTTAAATACGCAGGGAAGGAGTCAGTGAGGGAAAGAGTGAGTGTGTTTGTGATGAGTGGTACCAAAAAAGTCCACATTCATACAGTAGTTTAAAATAGCAAAACTGAATTTATTCAAGAACTATTGCAATAGAGGAATATAGACGTCATTTAATACTGCAGTCCACCTTGAATAAAGCATGGAAACGTGGGGATCTATAGCCAAAGAACAAGGAGTGGGGGCAGTGAATGGAAAATGGTTAAGAGGAGGCAACCAGGATAAGGAAGAACTATTGCTAAACCGATCTAACAGGATTCTTGGTGAAGGCAGGCCATATACAACCTGCAGGAAGGTGGGGACTGAGGAATTTGATCAGATATTAATAGTAGTCAGACGTCAAG
This sequence comes from Mirza zaza, assembly GCA_008750895.1. Taxonomy (NCBI): domain Eukaryota; kingdom Metazoa; phylum Chordata; class Mammalia; order Primates; family Cheirogaleidae; genus Mirza; species Mirza zaza. The sequence goes on along the minus strand of VSMD01116523.1, from coordinate 11,432 downwards.
GGTAAACTGACTGAGCAAGATTCTTGCTACAACAGGGTGAGGCAGGCCTGACAGAGATGGACACTGAAGCCCAAGTTCAAGGTCTAATTGAGAAGACGGCTTAGAGGAGCCTGACTGAGGTTTGGTCATGGACAGCAGCTTTGTCAGTGGAATTGCAAATTAAATGACCACTAGGGCTGCAACTTTGATTCACTTTCCCTGCCCAACAAAAATTATAAAGTAGCAGGAAGACTTGTTGATGGTCAGGATATGAACTCTGAAAGTTTTAAAGCCCCAGAGATTCCCAGAAGAGTTTTACAAGTCACATGCAACACTAAGCCTTATAACTAATGAGAGCAAATTACAAAGTTGGGTGAGAAAGTTCTCTGCTCCTGCTGATGAAGGATAAGAGGAATTCCCTTGGGGTCTCCTAAGCAGAACCAAACCTCTAGAGCTGAGGAATCTCTGGCTCTGATAATAATCAGATGATATTTTTAAACTATTAGAAAGGAAGTCTGTAAATCACTGTGATTTAGTAGGTGGTGAGGCCTGATGACAGCACATGTGGCCTAGCCTTACAACTCATGTCACAAAGTTCTAGAACCACAAAAAGCTGAAGCTTGCCCAGACTCGGGACTTTCGACCTCATTTCCCAGCTGGGGAGACTCAAATTCAGAAGATGCAGCAATTTTCCCAACATCACTAAGCTAGTAGTGATAAAAGTAAGAATCCACACTCTTAGGCTTGTGATTTTTCATACTTGGTGAGCCTCTGTTTCTTTTGAGAGGTGAACAAAGTATGCTTCCAACAACAACGTGAAGACTGTCTTTGGAAGAATATATTATCACTGTGACAGTGTATTGGCTGTGGATCCTGGTAAAATACACAAGGTAGGAGACTATTCTAGATGGTTTGACTTTCTCTTCATAATTGTCACTGCAAAAAGGAAGGGTCCTTGGGATACAATTATATATTTTCTCCAAATCATCCTTTTTTTCACATTGGAAAATGTGTGTATTTCTTTTGTCAGTGTGTCCATATCCCAAGTTAAATTTGACACAGGCGTAATTAGGGACAACTATAAAGATAGGTGAGTGTATAGTGGGATATAGTATTCCCACCACACACACACACACACACACACACACACACACACACACAGACACACACAGAATATGTAAGACTGTAGAGGGAGATTCTGACATGCTTACTCTATTGCTGGGGATTCACCAAATAAATATTTAGCACACAGTTATGGCTAGATAAAGAAAACCCTGTCTTAATATTTGTATAGGTTATTTTTCACATTTTCAAAAAGCTTATGAATTTAATGATGCCTTTGCAAACAACTCCCCTGCCTCCGCAAGCCCTGTTTGAAGGGCTACGACATATTTTGTGAAATCAGACTGTTCCTCAGGTAGTACATTAAAAAGAGCTTGGTTTGTATACCAAGGACACAAGGTACTAAAGCAGCTCCTTGTTTTGCCAATGTATTTTAGTCTTTCCTTGATACATTTATTTAATATTTTAGTCCTAGAATCCATATAATTGTTTTGTTATAAAATTACTGCAAAGAGTTAAGAGAGCTTAAGAACTTTGGTGTGTGAAGTGCACTACTGAAAGGAGGAATTTTTCACAATGGCTTAGAGTTAAGCAAAAGGAATCTATTGGGACGTGGTATTTCTGAGAGGGAAATGATGTCTTCTGAAGGAAGTCCAGAATGCTGCAGGAAGCTTATCATATGGGAAAGTGGAGTAATAATCTACAAGTGGATTTGGAAGCCAAATATATTGATACTAAATTTGGGTACTATAAAGGCTTACACAGAAAGGCCTCAAGAGGAAGTCTAAGGTGTCCGTAGACACTGACACTCATAATATACCCTTAGCCAAGAGGACAGAAAAGTACCCTAGCCTTCTCATTGGTAGGTGAATGCTCACAGATAAGAAGGGTAGATACAGTGAGAGAAAGGGAAACTGGAATGGAGAAAGGCTTGATAGAAGACAAGGAAAGATTAGGTCACAATATCCATATATGACCATAAGAGAATAGGGTCTTGTCAGGTCTAAGAGGACAAAGAATTGAGGGTTGTAACAAAAAGGGGCATGATATGGGGAGATTCTGAGTTGCTGATAATATACTATTTCTTGATATGGGAGCTGGGCACTGGTTACACAGGTGAGTTGTGTGTGAAAACTCACTGATTTAAACATGTCTGATTATTGCAATTTTCTTTGTGTTTTTACAAACAATTAAAAAGTTTCAAAAAAGAAAAAAAAAAACCTATAAGGTAGAGTCCATAGGGTCATGGGTTATTTCTGGAACTATTTATAATTTAGACCATTTTTCTACTGCTTCTTCTGACTATCAGTGACAAGCTAGATCCTGAAAGAGAATGTTTGAGCTTAGCCTGAGCTAAACCGAATTAGAGTGAAAAGTCTATTAATCTCCATGCTCAAAAATCACACACTGTCCAATGCTGAATTTGGTAAAGCAGCCCTTGTTTATACATTAAGCAACTTTTTGATGACTAACTCTGAATCCAACATTAATAGGGAATTATTACCTTCTTAAAATACTCTGTATTATCACCCTGAAAAATGCAGAAATGTATGACTCATATTTCCTGAAGGAAAGGAAAATAAATGGAAAAAAATACACAATTCAAGTTACAATAGTTTGCTTCTAGTTATACATATATCACTTCCTAGATACAACCTTTTTATTTCTAAAATAAGTAAAATAATCAGCCCTACACATTTCACATCTGTCCTATGCACTTCATATATGTGTTATGAAGAATAAAATCAATAAACCTTTGAAAGAATTTGGAAAAACGTGGAGTTAATGAATGCTAGTTATTCAATATCTTGTCATATGAGACAAGAAAAACAGTAGTTCAAAATAATGGAAGGGTGATAAATGCATTAAAAATAAGGACAAGCAACATGTTCTAAAATTCAGAGAAGGATAAGATTAAGTCAGATGTAGAATTATTAACAAGTTCATACAATGACTAAACAAAAAATCTTGGAGGGTGTTGAGCTTGGCATTCCCTAATGGACAAAATCTCAACTGCCACCTTTTTGCATAAAGAGTCTGTTTGTTAAGACCATCCACATATTGTAATTAATTGCTATTAATCCTGAGATTTCTCAGGTATCCTATCTCTCTTCCTTGCCTCTTCTCAGGGTATAGGGAAGAGAGCATGTTCTTCATTTTCCTTTGATATTTTAGGACATAAATTGTTTCTCCAAGAAGGGATAATGACTTCGGGATTCTCTAAAAATTATAAGGCATGTCCAAGTTTTTAATAAAATTACTAGTAAATGAATTCTCAGTATTCGCTTAGGAAATATTTGGAAACCATATACTATGTGGAAGCTGCTGTGTTGGGCCCTGGCTCTGTCATTAGCAACTTAGAAGTTTTTACAATGTTCAGAGGTTCATCCAAATCTGGCTCATGTGATGCATCTGAATCTCCTTCATCTGAACATCAACTGGAGTATTTTCTCCTTTATCGTATTATCAGCAAATATAATAAAGTCCTTTAAAACTTAGGCCAGAGCAAGCCTTCTTGTCACATAAGTCATTAATAAGGAAGTGCTGAACAAAGGAAGAGATGAATGAATAAATGCAAAAGGAGGAAGACGCATCAACTACATATGCATGATTTAGCTAAAATAATGAAAAAGCAGTTGTTAATTGTAACTCTGATGAATTGTCTTATTTACATCACAATTTTCACTTGATGACATCAGAGAATAACAAAGAGTTGGATGTTCATTTGTTGTTTCTTTTAAATTTCAGACATGCAAACAATGAAGATCAACCAGACTATCCTGAAGGAATTCATACTCATTGGCTTTTCTATATACCCACATGTACAGGCATTCCTCTTTGTGGTCTTCTTTTGCCTCTACCTCCTCACTCTTGCAGGTAATCTGACCATCATGGGTCTAACCTGGGTGGACAGGTCTCTCCACACGCCTATGTACCTCTTCCTTAGTGCACTCTCCTTCTCTGAGACCTGCTACACGTTGGCTATCATCCCTAAGATGCTGGAAGATCTGCTGGCTAAGAACAGAAGCATTTCAGTTGTAGGTTGTAGCTTACAGATGTGTTTCTTCCTGGGACTTGGTGGCACAAACTGTATCATCCTCACTTTGATGGGATATGACCGCTTCCTGGCCATCTTTAACCCTCTAAGATACCCACTGGTTATGACCAACATTGTGTGTGGACAACTTGTGGCCTCTGCTTGGGCTGGAGGCTTCTTCATCTCTCTGATAGAGACTGCACTGATATTCAGGGGCTCTTTCTGCAGCCCGAAACTCATCAGACACTTCTTCTGCCATATGAGGGCAGTTGTCAGGCTGTCCTGTACAGACAGCAACCTCACAGAGTTCATTGTGACAGTGATCTCAGTGTCAGGCTTGCTGGGTACCCTTCTGCTCATTATCCTGACTTATGTTTTCATTCTTTCCACTGTCCTCAGGATCCCTTCTGCTGAGGGCAAGCAGAAGGCTTTCTCCACCTGCACCTCCCACCTCACAGTGGTCATCATCCACTTTGGTTTTGCATCTATTGTTTATTTGAAGCCAGAAGCCTCAGGGGGCGATGACACACTCATAGCAGTCCCCTACACTGTCATCACCCCTTTGCTCAGCCCAGTCATATTCAGCCTCAGGAACAATGACATGAAGAATGCTTTTAGAAAGGTGATGGGAAAGACACTGGCCCTGAAAAAATAATCTCACACTATTGCTACTGGTTTGAAGCGTGTCTCATTGTCCCCAGAATTCAGTGGGGCATTTATCCTGTGACCTCTGGAGAAGCCTATACCATTTGACTTTATTCAGAGATTGGGATATGCAGGGAGCAAGGGACTGAGACTAGGACATGAGCCATCACAGGAATTTGCTTAGCTTGTTAAAGAAGTTGTTCAATACTTCTACTTTCCAGTATCAGAGGAAGAATGTCCTGCAGATATGTGGATTCTGCCAGTCAACTTCTGAGTGTCCTGTACCATTTATGAAGTGGGAAAAGAAAGAGAATGAAAGGAAAAAGAAAAACCCAGGATATATAACTGCTGCACTAAGAGATGTTTTAAATAGCTAAAGGAATAAAAGTTGAGGAATTTTTTAGGCAAGATTGTGAAACACTGGTTGCACTCCTAGTAGATAAATCATTTCTGATAAGAGATATACCCTGCAAAAACTAACAACTGTCTATTAGTGCATATGTGGATACACACACACACACACACACATTTTTAAGTGCTCGTGCCATAGTCATTAATAACACCCTGTTCACAACTGTGGCTTTCCATTGACTGCCATGTGCTAACTTCTGAGTATATAGGGTATCTTTCATCCTTTCTTCACAAGAGTAAAGAAAACATTACAACCTACATTTTCTATGACTGAAGGAACCATGTATGTGAGAAATGTGTCCCCATTTTCTCTAAGGTGAAGACATTCAAAGCAAACGTTGCAAATGTTAAACTATGTCACGCAAATGTTAAACTATGCCATGATATTGAGAGATTTGACAAAGAAAACTGGTTTGAAATAATTTTGGCATGGCGTACAATGTGTAAAGGACAAAATCAGATGAACACAGCATCAATTCTTTATATCACCAGAAATGAAATAATAAACACTGTGGAGTGTTTGTCACAGAAGAATAGTGAGTGGTCTTAAAGAAAATGCAGACATGTAAGCCTAGGGAATTTCCTGAATCTGTTTTTCAGCTCTGCTGTTAGTCAACTCTGTGACTTCTCATGAAAGATATAAAATTTATACTGAGATTTGGTGTATATAAAATTTATATTAAAAGGTATTGCAGTAATTTCAACCTTATTATCTATGGAACTATTATGAAGATAGAGGAAATAATAGTTAAACATTATTGTGCACATCAACTGATTAAGTTTAGCCCTGCCCATGACTCTCTTTCCTTCCTTGGGAATATGTTTGTGATACCTGTGCAGATGGAAGCTAATCTCTGCTATCTGCAATCTGTAGTCATTGCTTCAGTGGCAAGAGTGTTTCTTTTACTTTGATTTCATATATGGCAATTTGTTATTCAATCTAGGGAAGCTCTTGGAAATAAATATTAACAATTTTCCTATTCATGGTAGGTGCAGAGGATATATATGATGTCTAGATTCAAATACTTGAATCATAATTTAGATGAATTAACCTGCATTTTATTTAACATGTGGATCCATTGATAAGCTAAAAATAAGGAACTAGATTGAAGCTGAAAATAACCAAAGACTTATGCACATATGGGCATTTGCTTTATGACAAACATAGCATTGTAGAGCAGTGAGAAAATGATAGACTTTCAATAGCTGGTGCTAGAAAAATGGGATATCCATATGGGAAAAACAAAATCTAACATTTCTGGGTATTAAAATCTAAATTTGAGAAGCAAAACAATAAAACTTTTAGAGAGTGAAATAAGTTGTCTTCACCAACTAGGGGAAAGAAGTATTGTTGAGACTGTACTGAAAAAAACTTAACTAAAAATAAAAACGATTAAGTCAAAATTGAGAAATTTTATTCATCAAAAAGTTACCATTTAGGGAGTGGATAGGAGAGCCAAATAATAAAACTATAACGATATATAAGAAAGTGATTAGTGTAAAATTTAGGATAGTAACGACTAATTACTTTTGGAAGGAGGGGTCTGTGATTGGGTTGGGGGAAAAGCACAAGGAACAACTTCTGGATGGCAAAGTTCTTTTTCTTGATTTAAGTAGTGATTACAAGAGTTTGCCTCACAAAAGATTCACTAAGCTGTGTATTTGTTTAAATAATTTTCTGGCTTTATGTTTTGTTTTATAATACAAATATTTTTTAAAAATTTAAAGAGGAAGACAAAAATCTGTAATACATAACTGGCAAAAGGCTCTCTCATCTGGTATATACAGTCATGCATTACTTAACAATGAGGACACATTCTGAACAATGTGTCATTAGGTGATTTTGTCTTTGTGCAAACATTGTAGAGTGTACTCACACAAACCTACTACACACTGAAGCTGTATAGTATAGCCCAGGGGTCCGCAAACTTTTTAAACAGGGGGCCAGTTCACTGTCCTTCTACCATTGGAGGGCTGTTGGAGGGTGCGGCGCACATTCCACACATGCGCACTGTGGGCCTGGGATGACTTGGCTGCTAAGCAGGACAGGCAGCGGGCAGCAAAAACATCCAGTGGGCCAGATAAATATCCTCAGCGGGCTGCATGTGGCCTGTGGGCAGTAGTTTGAGGACCTCTGATAGCCTATTGTTCCTAGGCCACAAAACTGTATGGCATGTTACTATATTGAATACTGCAAGCAACTGTAATTCAGTGGCAAGCATCTGTGTATTTAAGCATATCTAATAATAGAAAGGGTACAGTAAAAATATAGTATTATAATCTTATGAGACCGTCATTCTACATGTGGTCTGTCATTGACCAAAACATCATGATGCAGTGCATGACTATAAATAATCCCTACCCTCAAAAACTAAACAAACAAAAAGACAACAGCAAAAATGTTCAAGAGATGTAAATATAACCTTTATAAAAGATAATATCCAAATTTTCACTAAATATCAAAAAGGTGCTTGATCTCATTAGTAAACATAAAAATGACCTCAATGATGGCTGGCTCATGCCTTTAATCCTAGCACTCTGGGAGGCTGCGGTGGGAGCATCATTTGAGCTCAGGAATTTAAGACCACCCTGAGTAAGAGTAAGACCCCCCTCTCTACAAAGAAACGCAAAAATTAGCCGGGCATGGTGGTATGTGCCTATAGTCCCAGCTACTTGGAAGGCTAAGGCAGGAGAATTGCTTGCACCCTGGAATTTGAAGTTGCAGTAAGCTACGATGATGCTACTAAACTCTAGTGCAAGAGACAGAGAAAGATTGTCTCCCATAGAAAGAAAAAGTAATACTTAAACCTAAGGCATGAAATTATAAGAATTCTAGAAGAAAATGTTGGAAAAACTCTTACAGACATTGACCTAGGGAAATAAATGATGAAGAAGACCCCAAAGGTAATCACAGCAACAACTAAAATAAATAAATGGGACTTGATCAAATTAAAAAGCTTCTGCACAGTCAAGGAAACTATTATGAGAGCAAATAGACAACCTACAGAATGGGAGAAAATATACACATGTTACACATCTGATAAAGGGTTCATAACTAGAATCTATATAGAACTCAGGAAAATCAGCAAAAAAAGTCAAACAGCCCCATTAAAAAGTGGATAAAAGATAGGAAACAAAACTTTTCAAAAGAAGACAGACTAATGGCCGAGAAACATGAAAAGATGCTTAATATCTCTAATCATCAGGAAAATTCCAATCAACACCATAATCAGACACAACTTAACTCCAGTGAGACTGGCTTTTATCAAAAAGTCCCAAAACAATAAATGCTGGCATGGATGCAGAGAGATAAGAACTCTCACATGTTGCTGGTGGGACTGCAAACTAGTACATCCTCTATGGAAAGTAATATGGAGAAAGCTCAAAGAGCGACAAGTAGAACAACCATTTGATACAGCAATCCCACAGCTACTCATCTACCCAAAGGAAAAAAAAATCTGTATTCTAATGTTTATAGCAGCACAATTCACAATTGCAAAGTTGTGGAAACAACCCAAATCCTCATTAATACATAAGTGGATTAATTATATGTAGTATATGCATACCGTAGAGTACTACTAAGCCACAAAAAACAATGGTGATCTAGCACCTCTTGTATTATCCTGGATGGAGCTATAGCCCATTCTACTAAATGAAACATTACAAGAATGGGAAAATAAGCACCACATGTACTCACCATCAAATTGGTATTAATTGATCAACACTTATGTGCACATATGGTAGTAACATTCATCAGATGAAGAAGAGGAGGGAGGGAGGAGAAGGAGGTGAGTATATTCACACCTAAGGGGTGCAGTGTATACTGTCTGGGGATGGGCATGCTTGTAGCTCTGACTCAGATGGGGCAAAAGCAATATATGTAATCTAAACATTTGCACTCCCCTTAATATTCTGAAATAAAGAAAAATGAGGCACCACCATATACCCATTTGAATAGTTAAAATTAAAAAGTTGGATTGATAAGTGTTGATGAAACTGTGAAGCAAGAACTCTAATGACTAAGAACTCATGGTAAGAGTGTATATTTGTTGAGTCACTTTAGAAAACAGTTTGGTATTATAGACTTATTTTGGAGATGCTCAAATCCTGAGGTCAAGCTTTTCTACTCTTATGTATATGCCCTAAAGATTCGTGTGCACAATGTATACCATAAGACATATATAGACAGTTCAAAGAGGCAATATTAGCAAAATAGCAAACCTGGATATTAATCAAATATTCACCAACAATAGAATAGATAGAAAAATGTGGCATATTCATATATGTATAAGCATGAAATAATAAAATTTAATACTTCAGCATACACGTGAAGTTCATTTTCTACTCTTATATCATCTTTCTTCAATTATCTAAGATATATGTTACAATTCAAAGACTTTTTCTTTGACCCAATTTCTCATTAGATTTTTCTAAATTTTTATACCAAGAAATTTCCTTGATGGGGAGGAGTGCAAATATTCTGTCAATCGAAATGTAGTAAAACATTAATGAAGAAATAAAATAGGATATGAATGGCTTCTGTTCTTCACCTAAATGAGAAGTGTCTGTTGTAAAAAGTGTCTATTTGTTTCTTCTATGTTTACGAAGAATTCATTCTATTCAAGACAATGCATGAGCAATGGCAAAAACAAAAACATGCAAAATATAGTTTTAGCTCTTAAGAAATTCACATCAAGTAGTGGAGAGGCTAGGCCATTATGATGTAACCTGAATTAAAGTTTGCACAGATTTATGGGATTGCATGCTCATAAATTAGATAACTTAGATGACATGGAAAAATTCCTAGAATGACACAAACTTCCAAAACTAATTCAAGAAGTAACAGTCCATATGAATAGATATATTGCAAGTAAAGAGTTTGCATTAGTAATCAAAAAAACTACCCACAAGGAAAAACCCAAGACCAACTGAATTCCCCCAAATAATAAAGTAATTAATATCAATTCCTTAAAAATACTTGAAAAATATTGATGAGGAGGGAATAGTTCCCAAAATTAGAGAGACATCACAAGAAAAGAACACTACAAGCCAATATCTGTTATAAACATGGATGCAAAAATCCTTCATAAAATGCTAACAAACTGAATATAGAAATATATAAAAAGAATTACACTCAATTACCAATGACAATTTATTCCAAGAATATGAGGTTGGGATCAATGAGTTCCAAAATCAATGCATGTGCTATACCATACCAATAGAATAAAAAATAAAAACCACACAATCGTCTCAATAGATGCAGAAAAAGTGTTTGACAAAATCCAACATCTATTCATGATAAAAACATTTAAAAATCTAGGAATAGATTAGCATCAAAGGCAATTTGTCCCAGAGAACTGAAAATTTATGCTCTCACAAACATCTGTACATTAATGTTTATTGCAGCTTTGTTTGTAATATCCCCAAACTAGAAACCAGTAAGATCTCCTTCAAAGAGGAAATGGTTAAAAAAAACTGTGGTATTATACCTTGAAATATTACTCAGCAATAAAAAGGGACAAACCATTGATACAGATGTAACAATCTAAATGGACCTCTACACACTTATGGTAATTTTAAAAAAGCCAATCAATAAATCTACATACTGTATGATTCCATTTTTTATCTCTCTCTCTATATATATGTATATATATGTATGTATTTTCTTCAAATTAAGCAATTATAGAAATTGAGAATAGATTAGTGGTTGCCAAGGGTTAAGAATGGGGTGTAGGTGACAGAGAAGTAAATGTGTCTATGAAAAAGCAAAATGATGAATCTTACAGTGATGAGAATGTTCTATTCCTTGATTATAATAATGTCAATATGCTGGTTGTGACAGTATATTATACTTTTACAAGATATTCCCATTGAGAAAAGTTAGGTAAAGGATACATGAGATCTTTTTGTATTATTTCTTATAACTGCATATGAATCTACACTCATCTCAAAATAAAGAATAAAGTTGGAATCAGTATGACTTGAATTTAATTTGTCTTTGGCACATACTAGGTGTGTGATTCTGTGAAAATCACTTACTCTCTCTAAGCCTCTTTTTTCTCCTCTTTATGGAATTATCATAATTTCCTGTCCCAGAAACTGCTAACTGAAAATAGTCTCTCAATAATTTTAATAATAGAGCCTTCTGGAATTCTAGCAAAAGACACAGATGGCCAGCTAAGTTACTATATTTCTTAGTTGTTTTATTTATTTTTTTATTTTATTTTGTGGCCAGGTTTGACTAATTGACAAAGTTATTACCAATGAGATGTAAGTGGAGATGATGGGTGAAACTTCT
>VSMD01116522.1:0-35594 GCA_008750895.1 Mirza zaza | reverse complement strand
TCCTCTTATTTTCTGTTAATCAGGAAACTGGCTGATTTCTACTAGAAAGTAGACTTTATATGGCATTCCTAGATGTGTTTGTTTAGAGTAAGTGGTAGAGTAACGTAACCTTAAATGCTGGATTCTAGTCCCAAGAAAAGGGTGTATCTACTGCTGAAATTCCTGTTTATGGGTTTTGTTTATCAGCAGAATGAGTTGCTACTTCATAAAAAATTTAAATTAGGCATTCAATATGGATAATATTTCTTCTTGATGGAGACCAGAGGCCTAAGTCAGGACTGAGCAGGGTTATTGGGTGAAAGGAAATGTTGGGGTAGGGAGTTAAAAAGGAGCAGAAACAGGCTGAATTAGAAATAAGCAGTAGAACCAGTGTGTTTATAAGTGAATGAAACCTGCACCAGTGTATACCTGTAGTCTTAGACCTTTTGGTTCTGTTCCTACTACTTCCTTTGCATGACTAAGATCTCCAAACCAAGGCCATCTGATGGAGAAGCTCTATCTAAAGGACATCAGACTTTAAGGTGCTCATCATGACCCGGGGCTTTTATTAAAATGCAGACTCTGGTTCATTAGGTCTGAGGCAGGGCTTGAGACTCTGCATGTCTGACCAACTCCCAGAGATGCCGGTGAGGCTGGTTCCTGATCCCCAGTGCCAGCTTCCCGGGCAGGTACCAGTGCAGCCCCAGAGCCTTCTGGTCATTGCTTTATCCTCTGGTCTTCCAGCCACGCCATCGAGTGTTTGGTCGGCTTGCATAACTGCTCCACATACTAAGCCAGGGGTTTTATGTTTCTCCCCCCATGATCTAAGTGCTCCTGATACTGTCTAGTTCGTATCTGGAGGTTATTTAGCCAACGCTTTCCTTCGCTATCTTTCAAATCTCTCTTCGAGACAGGCATCTTTCTTCTGTGCTGAATTTTTAGTCTGTCTTCATTTTCAAATGAATCACATTAACTGGTTTGAGGATGAGTTTTGAAGTCAATTATAGTTTGCTGGAGTCTCTCCTTGCCTCTGGGCCACAAAGATGAACAGGGAGAAGCAGGCAGTGATGCCCAGGGCTTCCTTTGAATCACTGGTACCTCGGTGGAGAGGTAGCTTCCAGCCCAGGGAGTGAAGGGCGTCCCGTGATTCTTTCTACATGATCATGCCAGCTGTCTGCATTTGCGTAATTTCAATGCTTTTCAGTGACTGACGTGTATTCAACCCCAGTGAGCTGCTGGGTTGTGGAGTACCTTCTGTAATTAAGGTACCCGTGAGGATACCTGTCTAGGTTCCCAAATTGGTTCTAACCCCGGAGAAAGACTTGAACAGAAGGGAAATTCGTTTAGGTGAAGACTGAATTGGAGTGCTCTGCAGAGTAGTGATTCAGCAAGGGAGGAAATGGTGCTAGTGTAATGACAATGGCCTTGCAGGAATGGGAGTTGCTAGGTCAGGTTTCTTCCTGATCCTTTCCAAATCCTTCCAACCTGGGTTTTCAGCATCCATGTCAGCCAAAGACAGACCTGGCTACTTTCATGAAATTGGCAACTTTCCTGAACTTGTCCTACACTCAACATACTCAGTGATTATGTTTTATAGCTAATATGGGGGAAGTTCAAGTTTCTTAGTCTGTAGGCTTTTCCTCACTTTTGCAAAACTAATATTTTCTAAGCACTGTGCTGGCATTCATGTAATGTCTCACAGATACCTCATGGGATATGTACTGTTGTCCTGATTTTACAGATGCAATAACAGAGACCTTGAGAGATTAATCTGTAGGTTAAACACCCAATGACAGAACTGATATTCAGGCCCAGAAGTCCTGAGTTTAGGTCTATTATACTTTCTACTGACTCCTGGGATTTAAAGAAGAATGTTCCTTAATGCATTGTTCATTTGCAATTTTTATTTTTATTGTCCCTGATGGATTTGTGCTGTACTTTACTGTTCAGGAGAACTTTAAAGTTGTTTAAAAAACAAATAAAACTAAGTGGCTTTGGAGATTGGTTTTGGAAACTCTCTAATTTGAATCTAAATATTTAAATCTCTTAGTAGTTAATGCTATTTTGATTTAGTCAAGAAGTGGCCCAGGCACAATGGAATAAGTATCATTATTCCATCATTAATGTTTAATGCACAGTGTTTGGATTTAGAGACTATTGTCGTAGCAACCGGACCTCCCAGTCTGAAGTGTCTGGGATTTGAGAGGCAGGTGGCTCACCTAAACACACAAATTAGGCTGAGAAACTGGGACGATATTAGCAGATTATCATTTGAATGAATTAAAAAAATCAATGTGCAACCAGTTTTAATTTACCTTTGACGTTTAGTGAAATGTCATCTTCTCTCCCTTTCTGGTTTTATTTTGAAAGAGAATTTCCTTATTTTGTTGCCCTTATGGACTCAATTTAAAGGACAATAATATATTTAATTCCCAGGGCCAATAGAAAAAACAAAACAAAACAAAACATTGGCCTAGAAATCAGGAGATCTGGTGTCCAATTTCAGTCGTGTGACCTTGACTGAGTTATTTAACCACACTGGGCCTCTGGTTCCTCACTGTGGAATGAGAAATTTGAACTACCTGTTCTCTGAAGTTTTCTTCCCGTTCTAAGTCCTACTTTGCTATTATTGCTCATCCCTACTAGACAAATGCATGAAAGTAAACGTCCTTTTCTTCCTTTTTTTCTGCATTCGTCAAACTAGGTTAACTGCTATTTAAAAAAACAAATAAACTCAGTGGGTTAACAAAATGGAAGTTAACTTCTTGCTCCTACAAACTCCAACATGTCGATCGGCTCTCCTGGGCACCTCTCCTATGTACGATGACTCAGGGATCCAGGTATCTTTCATCTGGTGCTCGTTTGTGCTCCTTCAGGTCCTCCGAGTCCTCGGCATGACCCTTGTCCGGGAAGTGAAGTGAGTCTAGGTGATCTTGCAGAGGTTTAGGGGCCAGAGCACATTTTGGCTCTACCAGGACAAAGTGGTCCTAGGAAAGTTAGTGTCCCTGTGATTTGCCCAGGAGGAAAACAAAAAGGTTTGGTGACTGCACAACATTGCCTCAGCCACAGTTCATTCGTTCATTCAACAAATATTCATTGAGTGGCTACTATATGCCAAGTACTATAGCTGGCACTGGAGTTTGGCAGACTACTCTCTTCTTATGGGTTTTAATTCTAGTGGGAGAGATTATGGAGCTCTTCATTCTAGTGGGAGAAATTGTGTGGCTTGTGTGTATGTATACATCCATATGAGTGTGGGTATATATGTACATGAATATGTATATATGTAATATATCTGTAAAATATATATGTTAACTCTGAAATCAACAATGGCACAAGGTAATAATAAAATGTTGAGAACTTACCATACACCAATCATCATTCTAAGATATATATATATATTTTCATGTATTTTTCATTTAATCCTTACAGCAAACCTATGCAGTAGATGCTATTATTAGCCTCATTTTGCATGTTAGGAAACTGAGGCACAGAGAGTTTAAAGTACCTTGCCCAGGTTCAGACACTAGAAAGTGGTGGAGGCAAGCTACAATTCCAGGTGGTTTGAAGTCAGAGCCCACACTTCCTACCTACTTGATGCCCTGAAAGCATGTGCCTGACTGGAGGGAAAGGTCATCTGGCTGTATCTTTCTTGGTACTTGCTCATAATTAATTTGCTGAAAATTAAGGAACACATGAAAGGGAATGTGTGAAAGCACTTTGTAAATTGGAAACCGTTGTAACATGACATGTTGCTTTCTCAAACCATATTCAGCCTCAAAATCTTTGATGGTTTCCTATTGTCTACAGCACAAAGTTTAAATTCTTTAGCTCTTCACCATCTCACTTCAGTTTCCTTCTTCACTCTTTCTCGTGCCCTGCCACACTGGACAAGTCACCTTTCAGAATAAGACTCTAATATTGTTAGCCTTTTGTCTATTCGATTTTAGTACCTCATTTCCCTATAGCCTAGACCAGCACTAGGTCTAGATCACCTTTGTACCCTCAATAGGTACTAGCACACAATAAAAGCTACATACCTGCTTGGCAATTTAATTCAAAGGTAGAAAAGTGAGGGCCACAGATAATACGAAATTTAGGATGATCAAGGCAGACTCAGCTTTCTCCATGAGAAGTAGGTAGAATGGCTTCGCACAAGGCATTTTCCCCTTGTAACTCTGTTCTCAGAGGCTCGAAGATGGCAAAGAAACCACGGGAAACAGTGTAGCCCTCCCAGTTGAGCCAGAATGCTTGACTTATGGTGGGCAAAGAAGTCTGTTCAAAATGGAGTTATTTTGTAACATTGTTATGAAGCTAATTGGGCCATTCTCCAAGACATATCCCTGGTGGAAAGAGCTAGGAGAGGCTCCATTTAATTGCCTTGTATAGGGGATCTAGTCTTAGTGTACCTTCAAATGGGAGCTAAAGAAAAAAAGCATACATAATTAATCAATGCCTTGAATTCAATGCAATGGAAACTTATAACCCATTGTGGCAGATGCTGCTGTTCCATTCTCCAAGTCTTCTTTGCCAAAATAACCTCAAAGTGTTTGGCATGGTGACATGCTTAGCCTCTAGGGATGGATGGTGTATGGTTCAGCCAGTGCTTCCAAACTTGCTCCATAGAAAATGATAATATTTTCAAACTACCTTGCGCTAACACACAAGGAGGGGATTTGGAGCCATCAATATGAGGCTTGAAGAAAAAAAAATCTACTATATTACATATCTCCATATTACATAATTATAAGAAAACAAAATACAAATACGTTGAAAGATACGAATTATTAAATTTAGATAAAATTTCCAAATAAAATATTTTCTAATTATTTAAAATGAGAAAACTCAGGTTTGTTTCCAGAAACCTAAATGATAATATCAGGTTTTAGGCTTGAAATAGTTAAATATCATTTTTTATCCAGATTTGTCATGATGATTTCTTCAAATTCTTGATAGTCACTGGAATTTTCCTCACACAAATAAGTGGTCAAAAAAATTAGAACCATAGTTATAATCACGCCAAGTTTGTAGTAGTTGAAGTTATTTTTTAAATATCTAACATTTCTTTCACAATATAATATTAAAGTTTCACGTGATAAAGTGAGTGTGTTTCAAATCCAGTCAGACTTTTCATATCAAATCTTTAGCCATCATGATGAAGTTCTAATCGCAGCATGTGCAGGCAGCCTTCAGGGAGACTGGATGCTACTGAAATGCCACATGAATTACACACGGGCAGAAGTTTCTGCCACAGGTGAAGGTTGAAATTGGAGGTGGTCAACCATAATTGGAGCTACCATTTGAACCCCCATTTGACTTCCCTGATCCCTAATTCGTAACAAGCACACCTTGGGCAGTGCAATCTCCTTTTTGGACACCTGATACAGAAACCTCCTCAGCAGCATCAGGGCCGCTTGTCCTCACACACCACTGCAGGCCCAGCAGCTAGCTGCTCCAGTGCGTGCCCAGGTGGGGCATGCTCCCATGTTACCAGAAAGTACCAGATGTTTCTCCTTGTGCTCATCCCATCTGAAGCGACTACAGGGCATGTCATTGAAGGCCATGCTTAGACCATCTTTTACAGAGCTCTGGAAGGGTGTGCTTATAGCCATAAACAGCAAGCCAGATGGCTTCATCCATACCAGGAAATGACGCGATCAATTTTACACGGAATAACTGTAACCCAATATGCCTTACCCAGCACAGCACACTAGTTGGGACGTGTGAGTCCCAGCAAGCATGATAAAAGGTAAGAGTGGCCCAGTTACCCAGTTCTGGCCAGTGAAACCCAGCTGAGTGGACCAGAGGTGGGAGTAGTTCTGGGAAAGTCATTGTTTTCCTAATAAAGGAAGATAAAAGAGGATATGCTTGGTACTGATCTTTTTTCCTCCTTTCTGCCTGGACTGTGGATGTGCTGTAGAGCTTCAGCAGCCATCTTGTAACCAGGAGGTGACAAGTATCAGGGAGAGGCTAATAGCGTTGCAGAGATGCTATTGGTATTAACATTAGGTTTCCGAATCAATGCCAAAGGCCCTATTATGTAAGAAAAATAAACTATCTATTTAAGCCACTGAAAATTGGGTTGTCTGTTATTTGCAGTCAAAAGAAATACTTATACATTTTATTGTGTACCTAAGGACACATAGGGAATGATAAACATTAGAGTTCTTTATCCATTCAGCAAAATATACTTTAAAACAGTTCCATTCTAGGCAAGTATAATGCTAATTCTGCAAACATTCTTTAAGAAGAATAATTTAATCTTGACTCGTCATCTGAGAAGTAAATGTGGATATTCTACAAGACGTACAGCTCATTGGTCTAGACAGTCACCTCTAACGCATGTTCTCTTCAAGTGTGACAATGGCCTGATGTATGGAATGGGAATGAGCATTGATTGGGCAACGTTATATGTCCTTGCCTATATTATTATGATACAGATTTAAAGGGCTGAAGAAGGTCTTCAAGTGGCTTCTCATGGTAGCTTTAGGATAGACCTCTATTGCTTCCAAGTGATAGAAACCCGCCTAAACTAGCTTAAGCAAAAGGAGACATTTATCAGAAGGATCTTGAGCTATCTTATGGTAAAACCATGCTAGGAGGAGGATTGTGGTTGCAGTGAGCCTTTAAGAACTTCTTAAAAAGGAAATGACCACTTCCAGAGTTCTCTTTCTGTCTCTTCCTTCTTTATTTTTTGAGGAAAGGATTCTTTTTTAAAATTTTAATAGATTTAGGGGGTACAAGTTGAATTCTGTTGTGTGTATATATTATATAGTGGTGGAGTCTGGGCTTTTGGTGCACCCATCACTTGAGTAGTGTACTGTGCCCCATAGGTATTACTTCATCCCTCACCTCCTCCAAGCCTCCCCCATTGTGAGTCTCCGATGTCCATTAAACCACTCTGTTTGTCCTTGTGAACCATAGTTTAGCTCCCACTTATAAGTGAGAACATGTGGCATTTATTTTTCTGTTCGTGAGTTACTTCACATAGGATAAGGACCTCCAGTCCCAAACCAAGTTGCTGCCAAAGATATTATTTCATTCTTTCTTATCATTGAGTAGTACCCCATGGTTTATATATATACCACATTTTTTTAATCTACTCCTCAGTTGATGGGTACTTAGGGTGATTCCCTATCTTTGCGATTGTGAATTATGCTGTGATAAACATAAGAAAGCATATGTCTTTTTGATACAATAATTTCTTTTCCTCTGGGGAGATACCCAGTAGTGGGATTACAGGATTGGATGGTAGATCTACTTTTAGTTCTTTGAGAAATCTCTGTACTGATCGCCATAGAGGTTGTACTAATTTACATTCCCACCAACAGCATTAAGTGTGCCCTTTTTACCACATCTGCACCAATATCTATTGTTTTTTGACTTTTTAAGAGTGGCCATTCTAATTGGCGTAAGATGGTGTCTCATTGTCGTTTTAATTTGCGTTTCCCTGATAATTAGTGATGTTGAGCATTTTTTTCATATTTGTTGGTCCTATGTATATCTTTTCTTTAAAAAAGCAAGTGTCATTTATTGAATAGTGTGCCCTTTCACCAGTGCGTGTTTTTAATCTGCTTTGTTGGCAATCAGTTGGTTGTAGGCATGTGGTTTTATTCCTGGGTTCTCTACTCTCTTCCATCGATCTATATGTCTATTTTTATGCCAGTGCAAAGCTATTTTAGTTACCATAGCCTTGTAGTATAATTTGAAGTCAGGTAATGTGAGGCCTCAAGTTTTGCTCTTTTTGCTTGGATTGCTTTGGCTATTTGTGCTCTTTTTTGGTTCCATATAAGTTTTAGAAGAGTTTTTTTCTAATTCTCTGAAAAATTATGTTGGTATTTTGATAGGAATTGCACTGAATCTGTGGATAGCTTTGGGAAGTATAATCATTTTAACAATAAAGGTTCTTCTGGTCTATTCTTCTGATTTTCAGTTTGGTTTGGGTTTGTTCTCATTTTTCTAGTTCCCTGAGGTGCAATGTTAGGTTGTTAATTTCTAATCTGTCTCCTTTATTGCTTTTTTTCATGCAGGCATTTAGCGTTATAAATTTCCCTTTTAGAACACCTTTTGTTTTATCCCATGGGTTTTAGTATGTTGTGTTTTGTTTTTATTCATTTCAAAACATTTTTTAACTTCTGTCTTTATTTATTCATTGATCCAGTGATCATTCAAGAGCATGTTGTTTAATTTCCATATGTTAGAATGGTTTCTGAAGTTCCTCTTTATATATATTTCTAGCTTTATTCCACTATGGTCTGAGAATATACCAGATGTGATTTAGATGTTTAAAAATCTGGCCTAAAACATGGTCTATCTTGGATAATGTTCTCTGTGCTAATGAAAATAATATATATTCTGTAGTTGTTGGGTATAATGTTCCATAAGTATGTTAAGATCATTTGGTCTAAAGTCCAATTTAAGTCCAATGTTTCTTTGTTGATTTTCTATATTGATGATCTCTCTAGTTCTGTAATTGGGGTGTTGAAGTCCTCCACTCTTATTGTGTTGCTGTCTATCTCTTTCTTTAGGTCTCTTAATAATTGTTTTGTGAATCTGGGTGAACCAGTGTTGGATATATATATATATTTAGGATTATTATATCTTCTTGCTGAATTGATCCCTTTATCATTACATAATGACTTTATTTGTCTTTTTTTTTTAAACTGTTTTTGATTTAAAGTTTGTTTTATCTGATATAAGTATAATTACTCCTGCTCACTTGTGGTTTCCATTTGTATGAAATATCTTTTTTCACCCCTTTATTTTGTCTATATGTGTTTTTATGGGAAAGGTGAGTTTCTTATAAGTAGTATGTGATTGGATCAAGTTTTTTTCTTAGTCCATTCTGCCAATCTATAATTCTTAAGTGGTGCATTTAATTCACTTACATTCAAGATTTATGTTGATATGTGATGCTTTGTTCTTGTCATATTGTAAGTTGATATTTAGTTGTTTTATACATTCTGTTTTCTTCTCTATCTTTTTATCTTTGTGGTTCATTGATCTTCTGTCATGTTAGCATTAAATTTTTTTTTTCTCCTCTGTGTAATTGTTTTATAAGACCTTTAAGATTTTATTTTTGTGATGGTGAATATTGACCTTTCATTTCCATGTTTAAGACCCTTTTGAGGATTTTCTGTAGGGCCAGTGGTGACAAATTCTGTCAGTGTTTTTTTGTCTGGGAAAAACTTTATTTCTCCTTAATTTATGAATCTTTTTCTGGCAAGATATAAAATTTTTCTCTGCCAGTTTCTTTTTTTCAGCACTTTGAAAATGCCATTCCATTCTCTTAAGCCTGTAAGGTTTCTGCTGAGAGGTCTGCTGTTAGTCTTATGGGGTTTGCTTTATAGGTGACTAGATGCTTCTCTCTTGCTAATTTTAAAATTCTCTCTTTCACTTTGACTTTAGTCATTCTGATTATAATATGCTGTGAAGTCCTTTTTGCAATGTATTTGCCTAGGGATCTTTGGGCCTCTTGTATCTGAATGTCTAACTCTCTTGTTAGTCCTGAGAAGTTTTAATTAATTATTATTTAAATAGTCTTCCTAAACTTTTGATTTCTCTTGCCCCCTGGGAATACTGATAATTCCTAAGTTCGATAGCTTATGAGGTCCCAGACCTCTCTAAGGCTTTACTCATTCTTTTTTATTCTTTTTTTCTTGTTTTTGTGAGATTGGATTATTTCAGAAGACCTGTCTTCAATTTCTGAGATTTTTTTTTTGGCTTGGTTGAGTCTGTTTTTGAAGCTTTTGATTGTGTTTTGTATTTCCTTCAATAAATTTTCCAGCTCCAGAATTTATGTTTTCTATTTAAAGATATCTATCTCCTTGCTAAATTTCTCATTCATATCCTGAATTGATTTTCTGATTTCTTTGTATTGCTTTTCAGATTTCTCTTGTATCTCATTGAGCTTCTTTAGAATTAATATTTAGAATTCATTACCTGGCATTATGAAGAATTCATCTTAATTAGGATCTCTTGGTAGATAATTGTTGTGCTCTTTTGGGGGTATAATATTTCCTTGTTTTTTCTTTTTTATTGTGTCCTTCTATTGATATCTGTTCATCTGATATACCAGTTGCTTATTCTGATTTTTTTGAAATTGCTTTTGAATGAGAGAATTTTTTTCTGAAGGCATATATATGTTGTGAGTTGAGTGGAACACTTTGGCTTTGACTTTGGGTGCCTGCAATAGTGTGATATTTGTATGATGTCTTAGGCAGTACCCAGGGTCAGTGGTATCTATGATTTCCTTGGTGGCTTAGGGAACAGTTATTTTCAAGGCTGTTGTGAAATTTGCTGGAGACTTGAATGTCAACCAAGGCAATCTTTGGGCCCCAGTGGTGGAAGCAGTGGGCTGAATATGCCTGATTTTATGCCCCAGAGCAGCTTACACTGACAGTGGTGTTAGTGTGGGGGGCCAATTCTTGTATCTTCAGGTGGCTTGCTCAGAAGCTAGTAATTGGAGCAGAAGGCAAGGTGTGTGTGTGGCTTCTCAGGTCCCCGAGCAGCTGGTGTGATGTGGGAGGTGGTAGTAGCAGTGATACAGCCACCCACTAGCACCCAAGTGGACGAGGTTGGTGCTACTGGTAGCTGCAATGCAATGGGCAGGCTAGTCTCCAGTCCCGCAGCTGCCCGTAATAAGGCAGTGGGTATTGTCCTCAGTGTGCTTAGGAGAGCTTGGCCTCCCCTGACCTTCTCTGGCTGGGTGACAGTTACAGCCACGTCACCTTGTACTCAGCCTGAGTGCAGGGCATGGCCCAGTGTTAAACTCTCAAGATAGTGGTGGCTGTGTGCTTGTAATCACAGGTTGCAGGGCCGCTTTCAGGCAAGCGACATGGGTGAGAAACTGTGGGGAGTGCAGTCCCCCTCACATCTCAGTTGCACAGGAATCCATAGCAGGGCAGTGGGAATTGTCCTGGTATACGCAGGCCAGCTTGGGCTCCCCTATGTCTCCTCAGCTGGATGGGGCTGCAGCTGGGTTAGCTGGAACTCAGCTTGAGGGTGGAGCACTGCCTGGCTTTAAAATCCCAAAATGACACCTTTGGGCCTCTGACCAGAAAGGGTTGGAGCCCTTCTCAGGCATACTGCACTGGCAAGAAACTGCGGGGAGTGCAGTTTGTTCTAGACTCAGACCCACAGCAGCCAGCTGCAGGGCGGTAGGCATCATTCTAGATGTGTGCTGGAAAGCCTGGTTTCACAGCAGCCAGCTGCAGGGCGGTAGGCATCATTCTAGATGTGTGCTGGAAAGCCTGGTTTCCCAGCCCCCAGCCAGGTGGAGGCTGCAGACCTCTTAGCCTAAACTCTGCCCAAGGGCAGGACACAGCCCACTGTCAAATTCTCACGGTGGTGTCTTGGACCTGTGACCAGAAAGGCTGGGGCCTCAGCCCGGTAAACAGTATGGACAAGA
Organism: Mirza zaza; assembly: GCA_008750895.1. Lineage (NCBI taxonomy): Eukaryota > Metazoa > Chordata > Mammalia > Primates > Cheirogaleidae > Mirza > Mirza zaza. The sequence continues at coordinate 24,205 of VSMD01116522.1, read as the reverse complement.
ACCTGTGACAAATGCTATCTGCTCAAGTCCCAGTCTCAACAACTACCCGTAGTAGGGCAGTGGGACCTTCCCAGGAGTTCGAGGAAGTGCCTAGGCTCCTCTGTCCCTCCTTGGAGCCATGCAGTGGCTGCAGGCCCACTTGAAATTCCCTGGTATCAAGCTCTCAGAACGGCACCCAGCTCAAGCTGCTCTAGGCTTGGATGCCTGTGGGATTCTGCCTAGGTTCCCTTTCTGGAGCAACATCTCTGTGCAGTCTCCAAGCATCTGTCTCTGTTATACCTGAGACCCACGTTTGGTGCTTCCCGTTGCTTCTCTGGTGAATCCTAGTGTTCTCTCCTAGATGATCTGTTCAAAATGTGAGAATCTGCTTACTCTTCTGGTTCCTTTTTGTGGAGAAGGCACATACTACTGGTGTCTAGTTGGCCATCTCGATCCTACCTCCTTTTCCTGGCTTCTTCATCTGCTGTGGTGACTTTATTTCTCTCTCTTGCTACAGACTGAATTCCTTTGCCTGGCAGAAACATGGCTATTGGGAGCTGCCAAGTTTTATATCTTTTATATTCAGCTACCAGAGACAGAGTCTAACGCTGTTTCCTGTCCCAATATTCAGTTGCTGAGACTCTCTGCTTCATTTTGAGCTAAGTGCAAAGCATTAGACTAAGAACCTATGGCTGGAGGTTTGAGTCATGGAATCTCTTGCAGGAGCCAAATGAGCAGAGTTAGGAGAGGAGAAATTCTCTAGGAAAGGTGTGGTCGTGGTGTTGGGGAGAGTTCCATAGACAGCAGCACAGAAATTATTCCCACTTCACCTTGAGTATGGTTATACTGACAAAAGAGACAAATAAGGAACAAAGATCTGTGTTTGTTTAAGGTCATATAGGAAGTCAATAGACAATTTGGTATTCTAAGGCAGGACAATTAATTCTTACTCCAAGTTGTTACATTCTTTGGCAAACTCTTGATCTACTTTTCTTTGTAGCAATTCTCATTGCTTTCTTGGAGGCTTGTTGATAAGAACTCTCCTGTTTCCTCCTCACAAAGACTTCTCCTGATAGTTACCATAGACCCAGAGGGAGTTTGGGGACAAGAGTGTTTCTTAACCCCTTTCTGAAGAGAAACTATGCCAACATCCTTACAAACATAAACACACTGGAATCACCTATGAGATTATAAGGAAAACATAGCTATAGTCTTTTTTGGAAAGTGTATGTGTAAAATCATTATGAAGCAAGAGAGTGGGAAATTATTATAAACATGACAAAATAAAATCTTACTCTTACTGATGGTTAATTTTTATATTTTGGATTTTATGGGCTCTAAGCTGAGCCATAACACCCAGAGAATTTCTAGCTTTGTAAAAATCACTTATCTAATCTTTAATGAGTATTCTATTTATTTCAATTCCAAGCTTTCGATAAAACAAGAATTCATTAACCATTCGTTCATTCAATAAATATTTGTTCAAATCTACTATATGCCTAACTTTGTGCTAGTGTCCTCATTGTACTTTCATCTCTTGGTATGTTTTAAGGGTACATGACTAGATTTCTATGAGATAGTTATAGAACTACTAACTGCTTCCTTTTAGCAATCATTTTTTTCACACTCCCTTTTTGGAAATTATGCTCTGTCTCCAGAAGTAGGAGCTTTAAATACATGTAACCCTGCTTCCCCAGACAAAGCTGATTGGACTAGGGAAAAAAGCCTGACCTGATATGGTCAATCAGATTTTCTGTCCTGGGAAATTGGAATAGAAAGATGGACACCTTATGAGTTGGTGTTGGGTGTTTAAATTGGAAGCCTATAGATAGTCGGGGGGGGGGCGGGGAGGGGGTGAGAGTATCATTTTGAAGCAGAAATGACAAGCTACATAGAAGCAATTGAGTGAATATACAAACCAATTTACAGAGAGAGGGAGAGGTTGAGAGAAAGAGAGAGAAGCAGACAGAGCAGAGTGAGAAATCGTATAGCCCCAGTGATAAGCCAGAGAGATTAGCCATTTAATGACTTTCCAGGGGCCCCTTTATGATAATCGCTATAGTGCCTGATTGGGCCCCATGAGCTTCCCCTCATATCTTTATAAGAAATCCTCTATCATTCTAGCCTACTTAACAAAATCTCTCTTTCTTTAAGCAAATCCACTCTGACTAGGAGGTGAATCAATCAAGATCAAAGTTGGCAGGCCAGATTTAAATGTGGAATCCTCTATTTAAGATAACTTGAATGTAGTAACGGCAGATCAAGGACTGGCCTTGTGTAAATGCAATACAAACAATCAATTTTTAGATGCTCAGAATAATTTTCTTGCTATAAAAGTATCAAGGAATAAAAATGTGTTATGAATGATCTAGGATCTTCCTATTAGATTCATTTAAAGGAACGTGTAGGCAGCTCTTCTTCTCAGAAAGTAAAAGTACAAATGACTTATGGGAGACCTTTTATAGCCCACTGGGTCTATGTTGGAGTAATTGTGGTTTCGAGAGATTCATGGAAGATTGCTGACAATTGCTATGATTCAACCTCCAACTGGTACAAGGAAATATGATGTGATCTAAGGCACATTATTTGGTGTAACTTCATGGCTACTAAAAGCTTCATGGCTTTATTTCTAAGTTTAAATATAACCATTTTCAATGATAATAATAATATTTTGCTGGGCCTACTAGCTAACAGACAACCATTTTTCAGGTGTTCTAATTTATCCATCCTTTCAGTCATTTTGAAAAATCAACTACACTTACCAAAAAGAAGTAGCCTCTGAAGTATGCAAGTCTAAACTCAGACTCTAACTATTTTTATGTATTTAAAATTAGTCTTTTTTTTTTTTTCCCTCTTTTGCAGCCTAATTTTCACGACTGTTTTGATAGAGTCAGCACTGCTGCCATGGGAGCCATTTTCACACCGTGGCTTGTTTTTAGTTACTTTCAAAAGAGGGCCCATCCTGCCCCAAAGTTTTATGATCTCTTAATAAACATACTTAGCCCCCAAAACACAAGGCAGGTTGACTTGATTAAAAAAAAAACCCAAAAACTATCTTTTTGTCAGAGAAGAAAATATGTAATGCAAAAGTAAAATGTCATCCAGCAACTAAGCAAAAACCAACGGCAATAGCAAGGACAAGACGAAGAATGTTACGAAGCTCCAGAGACACCCAGGGACGAAAGACAGGATAGAGAGTAGAGTTGGCTACATTCAAAGCACACATGTGGGATCATAACAATTTTTTTTTTTAACCAATAGTAATGGCTTTTGAAATTGCAAATGAGTGTGGAATGGGCATTAGAAAGACTCTCTTGGGAGCTGTGAGAATACTGAGTGGTCTAAATGTAAAAGTAACAGATGGGATTGCCATTAGAACGGCAATCATTTCCCCCAAATTGTTGTTTCTGTCCCAATTTCAAATATCCTCTCCCACCATCAGGCTATGTGTGAATAGATGGCATGTCCTGGTACTTAGTTTTAAAAGATCGCTGCTGTGGCCACAGGACCAGGTGGAAAAGCTGAGTGTTCTGAGAATAAAGAGGAAGATAGCATGGGAAGTGCAGGTCATTCATTCCACACCTGTTTGTTGTGTGCCAGTTGTGTGTCCACTGTTCTAGCTCTTGAGTCACAAGGTTGAACAAGATAGAAAACACCCTAGCTCTTGGAGAGCTTACCTTCTACTTGGGGGAGACAGATGGTAAAAATAACAACTAAATATAAATTATGTCAGATGGTGGTAAATGCCATAGAAAAGATAGTCTGGGCAAGGCAGACAAGAATGAAGAGTAAGAGTGATGTAATTTTGTATAGGATGATCAGAAAAGCCTTCTCTGATAGGAAGTGACCTATGCTGATATTTGAGAGAAGGATATTCCAGGTGGAGGGAATGAACAGGATGTAAAAAGGCTCCCAGGTGGATGGTGCTTAGGATGTCTGTGGAACCTCAAAGATATTGATTTTGTGAAACTGGAGAGGTGGGAGAGGGAAGGGAAATGGTAGGAGATGAGCTCAGGGAATTAGTGGGGTGGTGGCAGGTCATGTGGCGCTTTTATAGAACTTAATGTGGGTGGGGGTAAGGATTTTTGCTTTTGCTCTGAAAGAGAGGTGAGAAGTCCTTGTAGCATTTTGAGTAGTGGAGAGACATGGTCTGGCTTCCATTTTCAAAGAGTCCCTGTGGCTGCCAGGTAGGAGATCAAAATAATCCAAGTGAGAGATGTTGATGGTTTAGACAGGGCCTAACAGTAGAATTGGTGTAGAAGGTGGTTGGATTCTGATCTTGCTGATGGATCAGCTATTGAGTGTGAGAGAAAAAGGAGAGTGACTTAAAAAAACACACTAAAGGAATAAAAGCAAGAGGAGGAAGGAAAGGAGATATCTAGAACATATAAATGGGCTAAGGCTCCTTTAGAACTTCTCTCAAGGTCAGGCAAAGAACTCCAGGATTAGATTGAGTAGCCAGCATGTGATTCTTGGTTCCTAGTGGTATCTGGAACATGAACCTAGGCTGGCTGTATTTCTTGACTTAAAATCTGCTAATCTCAAACTTGCTTACAGTGAAGTTAAATTGTGCGGCCAACCCACTGAGAACATGTTAGTCTAGTGGCCTCCCTTGGGAAGTTGGATGGAAGAGGCAGTGGGGGAGTAGTGATGGTCTGGGAAGGAGAAAAGCTGACCTCCTTTTGTCCCTAGATAATGGTGATTCTGAAAGGGTAAGCCTTGGTTTACAACGCATGAATGAGACTCTGTGATAAACAGATGTCGTTATCCCCAACCCCAAATTTCACCATACAAAGGTTACATGTATTATTTGCATTTGAGTGCTTTATTATATTGGAATTGCAGTGATATTAACATTTGTACAAATGCACAAAATCTTGTCTCTTCTTGCTAGAAAGAGATGTAAAAATCTGACCTGGTTGAACAGTCTTAATGAACTCATTGTCCATTGGTAACAATAAATGTGTTCATGATGCAACAAAAAGCTTAACATAAAATTAAACACATTAAATGCTGCAGCAAGTATTTACATGTATGTACCCCCAATTTTTTCTTCTCCTTCCAATAAGGAAGGTGGTTGCTTTACAAATAGACAAACAAACACAAATGTTTTGCTGTTTACAATTACAAACAACTCCAAGTCCAGAAATTAAAGTGACAGCACCTTTTTTGGGACTTCCTCAGTTAACACGTTACACAGTGCTAAACTCTTTTCTTTTAATTATATTTTTGGACAATATTTATATTCCAATTGTCCTAGGACATTGTGTTTGAACTGAGCCATCTTTTTCTTTTTTTTTTTTTCTGGGCCTTTTCAGAAGATCCCAAACCCTATGTCCTCTCTAGGGAGAACATTTCAAGCTTATCTTTTCTCTAAGACATTTCTCAAAGGCAGCACTCCTCTCTCTGTGAGGCAGATGTGATTTAGCAGAACATAGAAGGAAAAAGGGTGAGTAGATCTTTTCTACTGGCTGGCTGGTTGGGAAGGGTCTTTTCTTTTAAATGCCGTCCACTTCAGCACTACTGATACCTTTCATGATCTCCGGTAGTGTCTGTAGCATTGGTATTCTAAAGGAGCAAACTAGAATCTAATGAGCTTATTGTGCATAACATTTTAATGATGTATTTAAAGCTAATTTATTCAGGTTCCACATTCTTAGTCCTGAGGCTAAATGATTCTATTGTGGAAAAAAAAAAAAAAAAACCCAATCCTGTAAAGTTCTATAATATGAAACTCAATGTAAGAAAATCTTAAGTGGCTTAGAAAGAGCTTTCTAGATCCTGGCTTCTACCAAGCTAAATATTATAAGTTGGTCTAAATATGACAGTTGGTAATTATTGATTCCTTTGTGAAAATATGCTTGGAAAAGTATCAGAGTGCCACTTAACAGTATTAATCTTTTAACAAATGCTGGCAATTTGGCCTTACTCCCACCCCCCTTCAGCTTGTGGTTAAATATTTTTTTTCCTAAAAAATAGACAATTTATGAGAAAAAAATATATAAACACTCTTTAAGCAATTTGGCTACAAGCATCACATCACTGAAAAACTCCACAAGAAATAGTAAAATATTTTGAATGGACACATACTTTTTCATTTTCACAACATGATGTTTCATAAATGTATCTGTGTGTTTGTTTTGGTACTGGATTTTACAAGTAAGTTTATTGCTTCTGCATTGTTTTATCTTGCCTTAGATTATAACTGGGAAATAGAGGTGCTGTCCCTAGATTATGTTACAAGGCAACATTGTATTTTTGAGACCTAGGAATGAAATTGGTAGAGCCACTGTTATTTCAGTGACCTAAAAGAGACTATGGCTAGGACAACAGTCAGACGTGCACCAGGATGCACAAAACAATAAGTCTCCTGGCTTATTCAGGACACTTTGGTTTGGAGGATGAAATAGAAAATTCTTAAGTGTAGCTTAGCTGCTGCCTCACATCTGTTGCATAATATAACATTTTTTAAAAAAAACATGCTATGGATAAGGGGATAGAGTATAAACCGTATAGTGTACTGACTCTTCTTGGCATTCTCGCAGCAGGCTTCATCTAGGCTGATGTGAGAAGCAAGTCTCAGCTGTGCTACCAGTGAACGCACACAAATGTACTTGGTGCAAATATTCTGTAAAGTATTTTAAATGATGTAGCTCAGAGCCTTAGAGGCGGTATAAAAGGGAGAGCAAAGGCGAGCTTGGCGTCGGGGGAGGTGAGAAAGAGAACAGGAGAACTGGAAAGGGATCAAAAAGCTAAAGTGCAATTTTAACATATAAATTATTTCAAAAGCAGAAAAGAGATTCTAAATTGCTACTGTTCACAGAGGCACGTTTTTTTTTTTTTTTTTTTCAAATTTAAATGAGTTGTTTCCTTTCCCTTCTCAGATATACTGCATAATAGAGTTTGAATGGCTTAAAGCTACTGCATATTATTTGGGAAGGGACAAAAAGCACTGAGGAAGCTGAATAGTGCAAGGCATTCTGGGAAATTGGGGTGGGGTGGAGAGAGGCAGAAATGAAGTTGTTTTTACACTTTGACAAGAAAGCTGTTCCAGTTATAGTTACTGATTTCCTTTAGCTAAACTCTGCTTCTTAAATGAAAGAGTTTATTTTAAAAATGAAACAAAAAAAGAGATAAATGTTTTAAAAAACTGTTCAGAATGTAGGTTAAAAAATAACTCACAGAGCAGTAAAAATCCTTGAAATTCTATGCACAGAGATCTAAGCAAACATTTCCACCAAATGATGGAGAATAGCCACTTGAAACCCTGAAAAATGAAAATACACATGACTATAGTAGTTTATTATGGACTAATACTCTAAAAACAAGTAGATCCTACAGAAGAATACTGTTCAAATGGAATGTTTAAAAATAACATTTATTAATAAATATCTTATAAAATTCTAAATGAATAGATTCCTGTTCAAATTTTGCTTTGGTCCTTGAATTCCACTGTATACACACATACATACATATATATTTTCTTAGATTTTTTTTTTTTTAACCAAAAAAGAAGCACATTCTATCCTAACTGCATGGCTAGTTTTATAGCAGTTACTGATGCTGAAATCCCCCAGACAAAAGCTGGTCTCTTACAGAAGCTGGTTTATGATTTTAATGAGAAACTCAACTAACACACTAAAATTTACTGAGCAGGCAACAACCACCTGAACATTCACCATTGACACCCCACTATCAGAAGAGCTCTGCATTTTGTCTCAGTGACTCCATAGGCTCTGAAGAGCATTTGCGCCTAGTAAGTCACCCTAATTACAATGTGTACCATGACAGCACACAAACTGCTTGTCATCTCCCACAGGCTGTGTTCAGACTGTGGCTTGTATACATTGATGCGGGGTAAGAGAAGAATGAGTAGGAGTGTAAAGGGAAAACATATGACTTAACACTGGGCTTTAATATTAACACGTTCCCCCATGGCTGGGATTTTCACTATACCTGTCCTGGCATCATAGATTGAGAAATGTGTCAAGGAGAAACAACTAAGATATAGACACCCCAATGTAGGTGACGAGTCACCTGGCAGAAATGCTCTCAGGTGTACCTATCTAAGTTGTTAATTGCCCTCGCATTTGGCAGGGGAGGCACTACGGATGTTCCCAGGTAGGCTAGCAGTGACTTCAGAGGCAGATGGTGCCAATAAGGAAAACCAAACTCGAATGAAGACAGGCAGTGCTTCGGGGATTTTTCCTTCCTTAGCATGGGCACTCTGAAGGTCATTACGACGGACTCATGAAGACATGGATGGGTGACCCAGTAATGGGTTGGAAGAGGAGAATGGGGTGGAAAGATGTTCTCTCACATTGGCAAAAAGTGTAGGTCAAGCGACAGGGGTTTTCAGGCAGACCCATGATTCTGTGGTCTGGTGAAGGCTGGCCCTTTAGGTGAAGTATTTAACATTGATAAGCCAAGTGTTGGTTTTGACCAGTGAACCTTTCTGTTTGGGATTTCAAGAAGCACTGACAACTAGCTGGAATTTTTCACTTGCTGTATTTCCATCCTGTGAATGCACACACCTAAAGGCCCTGTGTATAACAAGAAGACAGTTTATTCTAATTATATGTTGAGGCCGCTTTGCTAACATGTGTGGTTGGTTTGCCTGCTTAGCATAAAAAACAGACATAATTGAGCTATATATAATGCACATCAGTCAAACTGTCAAGTTGCTGAATTAAGAAAACTCAGACAAGTTCTTAACTGCAGAGGCTTTCAGTTTAGCAACTAACTATTTCAATCAAGAAGTGGAACAGAAGTAAACTAAACCATAATTTTAGTGACAGGTCACTCCCTGGACATTCTGGTATTACTAGTGGATTTTTAAAAAATCCATTTTATTAAGTGCTATACATGCAGTAAAGAAAAGTTTTTATTTACTTAAAACAAAGCAAAACATAAAACAAAAATAAAAATATTTTAAAACCCAAACATTTTAATGTGTTCTTTTTCCTTTTTGAGGGGGACGAGGGGACTCATAAATGGTCTTACTAGGAAGAAATTTTGAAAAATTGCTTTTGATTTCAAAACAGAGATATGAATGTTAACTTCTTTTTAAAGCTACGTCCTAAACATTTTTTAGAAAGCCAGTCAGGTTAAACCATTCAGCTGTTACTGCTGTAATTAAAAAACAACAACTATGAATTCAGTATTTAAAATACTTGAAAATGATATGTTTGTCTAAAATATAATAGAAAATTCTTTTCATTTCCATTTTTTCTTTCCTTCTTCCTTTTTTTCTTTCTTTTCTTTCTTTTTCTTTTTTTTTTGCTTTTGTTTTGATTCTTTGACCATATATCCAAGTCATAAGTTTCATTGGACACTGACAACCATCTTTTGAAAGCACTGCATACATGGAAAAGACTGTTGATAAATACTGATTTAAAAAGTAAGTTATTAGATAAAACTGAAACTAGTTATATAAAAATCATGCTTCGTGACCCTCATATTTTCTTTTTTCTCCAAAATAGATTCTTATGCTATAGTGAGACAAAAAAACAAAACACATTCTTCCCTTTTCCGAACTCTTAAAAAAGCTACACCTTTTGTAAAATACTGTTCTTTTAAAACCCATCAACACACGTGCACATGCGAGCGCGCACACACACACACACACACACACACCCATTGAGGTCAAGCATTCAAATGGAGATGAAACACCGGCACCTGCCTAAACTGCTAAAGAGAAACATTAGCCCCTGTTATTTGTGAGATGCAATATTAAAACATTAGCACAGTAGAATGGCTTGTTTCAAGGAGGCACGACTGTGGTTCAGGGACTGTCTGCTTTGTATAACGGGCAAGTTCATGTAAGTTGTTGAAAATATAAATCAGAATTATTCAGAAGAGTAGAGTAGCCTGTGCTACATCCATGGGATCCCTTCAGCCAAAGAGCACTTTCACTGTTGCAGGAGGGCTGAAAGCGCCCCTATGGAAACACTGAGTTTTCTTTCTCTCTTTGTTTCTCCAGTAGTTAGTCTACTTTCACCCACCAGAATAGCAAAGCTGGTTCCATAGGCTTAAGAAAAAAAAAATAATAATAAATCTTAGGCTATTAGCAGCTGATGATTGAACAATGTAATCTGTGTTGTGAATACAGCCCTTCTGAATTATTATATAGTACATGGATTTTCAACATTATAGACAGGCCATATACAACCAGTTGTAATTCAAGGGTGTGATGTTATAGCCCCGCGTCATAATTTGGACGTTCACAATCGAGGCTTACAAAGTTCCCTTCCCTAGTGTCTCCACAGCTGGCATTCAACAGTGCTTCGCCGACTACTAACCCACCTTTTATTTGCTCTGATTATTAAAAAGTTTAAATCAGGCACATTAAGCATCTCCTGGTTATTACTTTGTGAGAAGCAAGAGTTGAATGAACTTTGGCTGTGGGTGACGGACAGGCGAGGCAATGGCTAGGTCCACATTTTTGAGGTTTACTTTTTTTTTCTTTGAACATTATTTTCTTCTTCACATGCAATGCTAAAGGGAAACAAGATAACACAGAAGAAAGTCAAAATGACGAGTAAACAGGGAGCCCAAGAAAAAGTGGAAATGGAAAGGAAAACTGGGCATTCGAGTAAGTGGACCAAGAGGAGAACAGGTGGCGAGATGCTTGGTGGTTTTATTTGGACATCAGTGGATTTGATAATTTTTTTATAGCAGGAGGAAAAAAATGTTGTGGGGGGACGACCGTGTGTTCATCTGGGATTCTGGTGACATCACAGCGCAAACTCAACATGAGTGATGATGTCATCAGATTTCCTACCCAGTTACCTTGGATTGGTCTTACTTGACATGTAGGTATGCCTCATTTTGGCTGAAAGCTGTGGTTTTAACAAGGTTCAATGTTTCAGGCAAAGGATCGGACTGGTAAGAATGAAACCATGACTATATACAGAAAAGGTTCAGTTTATAAACAAGTAACTGGTACCAGAAAATTGGAGAAAAGCACCAAAGCATTTTCCAAGCCAATAGATATTAATTGCATAACTCCCTTTTTTCTTATATAACTAAGTATAAAAGACAACATTTCCATAATAACTATAAAAACGAAAGCCAGTCTCTGAAGGGCTGAGGAGTCTTCCAGGTCTGAGTTAATTCTAAAAATGCCCTTAAAAGAAAGGACCCATGGGATGCTACAGCTCTTCTTGGAGGCCGGGTCTGACCGTGCGTTTTAAAGAATCGGGTTCAGGTCTGTTCTGTGAGTGGTGAGCTGACTGAGGGTGGAGCTTCCTACGACCTCGCTGACCGATGAGGACGTGGTGATGGTGTTATGCTGGATGACTTGTTGCTGGGAGCAAGCTGGAACAGGACTTGCAGGAGGGCTGCTCTCCGGACCTAGGAAAAAACACACATACACACACACCCCAATATAATAGCTCTTTCTTGTGTGGACTTCTCGGAAACATAGTACTAGACATTTACTTGAAATAGAAGAGTTTCACACACTTTCTTCTGGAAGTTTACTTCAAAACTTTATTTCCAACTGTTATCACAAAGCTATGCCTTCCCAGTTTACAGCTACAAGCAAAGCCATGCTTTCTAGATCAGCGAAATGATTCTGATGTGTTTGAATCCTGCTATGTGAACTTCCCCGTCTCGTATTTTCAAATAGCCATCCATATATCAAATGTGGAAAAATACTCACATGTGGTGGGAGAATCTGTGTTGCTCAATCTAAAAAATTATTTGAAAATAAATTGACCTTTAGCCATGAATCCCGGCTCCTCCCACCATCCCCTACTCAACTGGCTTTTAACCTATTGAGATTCCAGGTGCAAAAATCAGGGTTCTAGAAGAAGGGGTCCACTTTACTTATTGGTACACTGAGACCAGGTCATTAGCTTTTCAGCCCAGTGAGTGATATGCGGTATATCCTTATACTCTGAATGGGATTCATCTGATTTATTTTCTAGCTCTCAGATTTCTCAAGAAGACTGCTTGTCCACTTATAACTGGGCTCCAGCAGGCTATTTGCTTACCGGCTACAAAATTGGAATTTGGTAGGATTTCACAACTTGAAATGCTAGGGAAGGTGTAGCCAGAAATTACCAGGAGGTGGTGGACATGATGTTGGAGAGGGATCGGGAAATAGGGATCACTTTGGGAGAATAGTCTGGCAGCCACCCAAAAATTCTAGTACATCTGTCTGGGAGCACAACCTACACTCTACCTTTGCTCTTTCAATAAAATTCAGTGCAAAATAGTGGCAAAAACTTGGACACTAAAACAAGCAAAAACGTTGATGACTTACTTAGATATCCTTGCGATTCTTTCTGCATGGCTGTTATTGGACAGTCTTTATGTGTTAACAACAACTGTTTCAGCTGGGCCACCTCATTTTTCAACATAGACACTTCATTCTGGAAAGAGACACAGTAAACACAAGTTGAGAAGACCAGAAAATACAAACCCAAAGCCCTGTGTACTTTCAACAGTGAAATCAGCAAACTTTTCTGTTATATGCGAAAGGCATTAAGAATATTGTTTAGAGGGGTTCATCTGAAAATTTGTAGCTTGCCTTCAATTTGGCCCTCACATTGACTGGGGCTTTCTGAAGAAACAAGGGCTTTAACTTAGGAGCTGACCCCATTAAAAGGCTAGACCACACCCTTAGGTGAGGGCCTCTGGAGCCAGATTGCAGAGATGAAAACCCCCACTCCACACTTATTGTACGACGCTAGGCAGGAAATGGAGCCCAACTGAGCTCCAGCAACCCCATTTATAAGATGAGGATGAAGACAGTACAGAGTTTTTTAGGTTAGTGTGACGATTAAATGAGGTAATAAATGTAAAACACAACAATGCTCAGCAGCTACTAAGCACTCAATAAATTTGGCTATCAGCACTGTCACTGGCTTGGGCTGACATTCAATATGAGGAGAAGGTGCAAGTGAGGCATGCACTGGGAAGAATTACGTGGCAGGATGAGTGGCTTCAAGCTGAAATGCAATCAGAATAAGCTGACTGATCTACCAACAGATTTCCCAAAAGATGTCCCACGTGGGCTACTGTTCAGCAGAGCATGTCCCCCTGCCTGATGTTTGTGTAGCACGAGGCATGGAAGGCGTGATGCAAATGTCCATTGTCTACTCGTGCAATGACATCAGCCCAGGCAGGCAAGAGGCAATGACATTCTGAGCTACGATTGACTTAATTTGATAAGTTCATTAATTAGTTTGGCTAATTTGATTCTATAAAACTCTTTTCCTCCTCAATATCAGGATGTTGTGGATGGTGGGATTTCTTTTTTCCTTTTCCTTATTTACTCAGATAAATGCCTCAGATCTCTATATTATGTAGTAATTCACAAAGGCATGCTCAGAGCTTTGTAGAATAATGTACTTGGCACCCATTGTCTACAAATAAAAATGTAGAATAGATGGTTGGCTCCAAGGTGCTTCCACTTGATAAAAGTAAACTGTAAACATAGCGCTATCTTGAATAAGCCATTTTAAAATTGTGACAAATAATACCCTCTCTCTGGCCAAGGTTCACTGGTGGCTGCCAGGCATTTTCCTTCACATGTAGGAAACTTTAAAAAAGCATGCACACAGAAAAGGGCGTTTAACATTGCTGTCATTAAGTTATGTCTACACTTGCAATATGAACTTGGCTTTTCAGGCATGTACTTATCACCTAGGAAAGTAAGTTTGGGATTCTAGAACCTACTTAAAAAAAAATTCAAACCTGTTTTAAAGAATATCTCCCATTTCCAAATTCCTTTGTAAAATACATTATAAGCAACCACATACTGAGTCACTTTAATAACAAAGTCATAAAAATCTCATCTACAAAAGCTTTTCCCTTACTCCTCCAAACTTTACAAAGCAAAAGTGCCTATTTTGCCTTAACGATGAATAAAATCACTTAATTACACAGGAAAATTGCTCTTAAATCTGAAAACATTCATGAAGGTGAATTGTACCCCAGCCCCCCCCTCCCCCAAAACGAGTGTGATTGATAAGAGGCTCTGTCAAAGCCAAAAGTGATGCTGTCAATTACAGGGTCAGTGGGACAATTTTATTTATAGGATAAATTATTTTAGTCTTAAACACTAATCCTTTCCTTTCTGAACTTACTACGCCTATCTAAATTCAGACAGCCTTCCTTGTTTTTCCTAGTTTCCTCTTGTGCGTAGAATAGCATATATAAAAGAAAGTCAATTTAGATTATTTTAATCCCTGGTTAAAAACAAAGCAAACAAAAAATAAAACAAAAAGGAAACAAAGATGTGCTAATATATATATTTGCCTCCGAATAGAAGGTCATATTATTTGCACTGGGACTACAGACAACACTGAAATCACAACTGCCGGACACCTGCACCCTGAGTAGAAGCTCTCAGCTGCAGATAATGTAGACAATGGATCTGAGAAAATGGAATCAAGTTCACACTTTTCTACTGTGACCTAGAAAACAACAAACAAGTATTAAAAAGAAAACTGGATTCTCTTGCTTTCTTATGCTTCTGGAAGAAAAAATCCCAAATTCCTGTCTGGAGAACCTCGTGGAAAGGTTGAATTTAGGCTCCATTTCTTCCCCTACTGTGTCCTGGGTAGTGAAACTCTGTCTAGGCAGCATTCAGTCCTCCCAGGCACAAGGTGTTCATCACCCCTTCTTTAAGAAAACACCCTGAATTCCATCCTCTGGCGTTTCTACAATTAGCAAGGAGCTCACTGCCTATGATACTTGGCACGCCCCAAACTTTTTGACAATAAACCTTTCGCTTCCATCGGGGTGTTTTACTACAAAACAGCACCAATTGCAGCTCTGAATAGCATACGTGGTATACTGGCCTATCACCAAAGCCCCATACAAAGTATATGACTTTAGTGGCATTTTATCTATGAGTAGCAAAACACTTTATTAATAAACCAATATGTTGTAAGTATAGAAGAAACCAAGGCCCTGAGAGTTGTAAAGATCTGTACAAATGAAGAGAATATTGTGGTAACTGTCCATCATTTACAGATATGTGAGTATGGACGCATTTCTTAATGGTATGTGCTAGTAATTATGTTATTTAGCCATGGTATGGTTGAAAAGTGAATAGCAATGAATATCCTCAGTAGAATAGATACTTATTCTAAGATTAATAACAGGTCAATCCTTTTACATGTTCATTTCACTAAAAATTATGTTCAGGTTATTGCCAACCTTATTTCACCAGACTCAGTCTCAAGTGACTCTTGGCTATCTCCAAATCAAATCTACCCTAAGAGAAAGGACATTTCTCCATCCTTGACTTTTTCGAAGTCCATAATCTGAGCCAATTCCAAAGGAGTGACCATTTTTCAGAGATGCTTTCACCTGTTGTACAATAGGTGCTTTCAATAGGTACAGAGATGCTTTCACCTATATTGTACAATATACAATATTGTATATACAATATTTGTATATGCTATTATATGCAGTGAATAAATATTAAAATCCAAAATAAAAAAGAAATAATAATTTTTAAAAACCCACCACCAAAGGTATAAAAAAATAATTATAATATGATGCTTATGTAAGGACTAAATAAAGGCCCAATAGCCAGAGAAGCAACAGAAATTCATGGGGAAACATCCGGCAGGAAAAGGAACTCTAAACTAGCGGTTGAGAATCATGAGGTTTCAGTCCCCAAACTATCAACACCAACCAAGCACAACGCAAGATGGTTGGACTAATTCTCTATGTTCTTTCTAGAAAGATAGCTTTTTATTCTATGAATGATTCTGTGTTGCCTTCTATTGGGAAAGCTAATCACCCAATTAAGTAATGAAAGATTCAATGTTGATTTTTATCCATTAGTTAAGTACTTTTGATATTCTCAAATATGCTTATGTTTCAGATCTTATATTTCATCAGGGAGCCAGTTCTAGCAACTCGTGCTATCAGGGTAGATTCCTACAGTTTCATTCTAGAGCAAAATTTTGTGGGTCCACGTATGTGTCCGTATTGTTGACAGAGAGTCTACGGAGCCTTCATCAGATTCCATAAGGGTTCTTTGGCTTAAGAAAGGTCAAGAATCACTATCCCAGAGAAAGAAGAATGAATCGTGTGCTAGGCACATGCATAATCATCTTAAAGATTCCATATTGAAAGACTGATTAATGTCAGAAGTGCTCAAATACTAGACTACATTTTAAGTAAAATCCTTTTCAAGGTAACGTATGTAGAATCACCTTGAATTCATTTTGGAAGAGAACTAGATAGCACATGTGTCGAGATGCATAAAGGAAATCAAATGTGGCCTGCAAGTTAAGCAGGGAAATAAAAGCCAGGACTTCTAGAGAGATTTTCTTACTCTGAATTACCTTGCTTGTTTCATGAATTGAGGAAAATCACTAATATTTTTATTCCTCTATGTAGGGTATAGTAAGAGTTCTAGGTCTTAATATAAAAGTACTTTGTGGAAAAAAAGTATTAACAACAGGTATTGATTCTCCTGCAGAAATCACCCCTTCATTTTTTCATATTTCCAAATTAATCTGGGTTTGCTACTCTGAAGCAGTTAGCCATTTAAACAGACACTGTAAGAGGATGGATCCAGTTGATCTATTTTTAAACCCATAGGTTTGCCTGGGGATGAAGTAGCACTCCAAAGAGATATTCAATACTGCAATAACATACTTTAAACAAGCACTCCAAGGAGTCCCTAATAGCTACATTTGCTGTTTTTGGCTTTGGGGATGTCATTTAGTTATATGATAAATCTAGAATGCTTTTTGGTGTAAACAGTAGTTTGCGCCAAAAAAATAATTATCAAAATGGGCCCTACAAAATACAACCCCCTCCTCCCATTTTTGTAGATTAGCTAAGACCAAGTTTGGTTCGCTCTGAAACAAAGGACTTTCAATTTGTCAAGCAACAGTTCCCATCTGGCCTATTCTCTTGCCAAGTCCCAGACCTGGGCTCATGTGTCTAAAATTTCAGCAGCAACTTAGACCATGTGTCTTTGCACTAAAAAAGAAAAGCAATTATTTCCATGGGTGACCAGATGATTTCCATATCCTCTACTGAACACAAGCGATCTACTGAGTACTACATCGGCAGCGGATGAATTTAGAGTTGATCTTAGTCATTGTGTATCAGAAACACAGATTCCTTTAGCTTAAGGACTTTCTAGAATGAAAGATCACAAACAAAGCAGTGGGTTAGGTCAGGGGGAGACTTGCTTGAGTCCTCACTCTGCTACTTACTGGTTGTATGATATTCAGGAAGACACATTTCCCTGAACCTCAATTTCTCTCTCTATAAAATATCAGATTGGGTGGTTTCTAACGTTTCCCCCAATCCTATACCTGTGTTGACCTCTTGGACAGAGATTTGTTGTGAGACTGGGAAATGAAGTCTGGGAGTCTGATTTTGTTTTCTTAGGTCTGGTTTTTCTGGTCTGAAACTCTGCAGCCTAACTAGAAGGTTCTATGCTGAAAAACAACTTAAAAGTGGCAGCTGGCCACCCAGACCATGGATATTCCGTTTGGCTGGAGTCTGTTTGCTTAGCACCTTCCATTTCTGTTTGCTTAAAATTTGGCCCATTGGACTAGTCTCAAGAGAGACACCTTTTTCTTTTGACCAATGCCCAGAGAGAGGGAAAAGGTCATTCAAAGGTAGCAGAATCTGCAGCATCCTCTCCTGGGCCACGGGGCCTGATGCAGAGCACGCAGCATCACAGAGAACACTGAACACTTGTAGCTTCTGGCCCTCTGAAGCAAAGCAGTGGAAAATATTGACAATTTAGTCTTTTCACAGACTGTCCCTTCCCCCTTGGTGCTGCTTTAACAACCAAAAGATTTTGGTGTCTGTTACATGGACTCAGTAAGATTTTTTTTTTTCTGGTTTTAAGGAGCTAGAGTTCTAGTATCTCTTTTCCTTAGCCATTTGCTTTAAAGAAATGTAAAAAAAAAAAAAAACAATGTATTAGGATCCAGCAAACACATAAATCTGCCTTACGTGTTCTGTAAAAGCAATCATAAATATGCAGGTGCCAAGTCACCCACACCTCTGACCTCAAAGCCAACCATCTCTCTGCTATGATGCCTTCATGTTTTCATGCTCTAGGATCATAGTTAAAATCCGGGACTAATTAGGCAAGGGAACTCACGTTAAAACTGATTTTAAAGACCTGTTGGCATCTGATGTGTGTCAGCTGCCTAGTCAAGGCCACTTCACTGAAGGCAGTAGGTGTCAACCAGGGTCAATTTTGCACCCACTCCCCAACCCAGGGGACATTTGACTGGAGACTTTTTGGTTGTCCCACCTGGACGGTGTCCTCCCGACATATAGTGGCTAGAGGCCAAGAATGGTGCTAAATACCCTTCAATGCACAGGGCATAACAATGAATGATGGACCCAGAGGTCAATAGTGCCAAGATTGAGAAACCTACACATTTTCACTGTCCTCCTGCAGACCTCAGAACGGATAGCAAATTCCTTGGGCTCCTCCACGTCAGTCATTGCAGAACCACTGTTGTAATATTGGCTAGGTCCACAAATATAAGGACTTCTACTTACTTAACAGGTTTATTAAGTGAGCAAATTAACTCAATTTCTAATAATTTATCCTTGTTCTAACCAGTATCTATGAAACTGCAGATGCGATGGTCTAATTACACTTTCAATACACATAAAAATATGACCATTAATACTTAAAATGCTTATCCATGTTCTACCTGAAAGTTTCTCACATACTACTACTGAGCCTGCCAGATTGCAGAAGTGGCTTTAAAGGTGTCTGAGTCCAGCCATTCCTCTGTGCCTTGACTCCCCACAATCACATTTTTGCCAAGTGGTCAGGCAGCCAATTCTTGGACACTCCAGTGATGGGGAACTCATTCATTTATTCAACGAATAGTTACTGCCTACAGACATTATACCAGACACAGCAGATAGATAGTGGGAGGCGGGAGTAGTAGGAGCCAGTCCCAACCTTCCTTTAGCAGACAAGCTAGTGGAGGAATCATTATTTCCCTCCACATCTGTTACATGTGTCCCAGTTTCTTGCTCACGTCTTTCACAAAAAGAATGGTACATTTAGGAGAAAAAGTAAACATCCATAAATTATAAAATTCGGCCCACATATAACCCAAACTTTCCTTGAATACTTTCAATGTGTACACTGGCTGCCCCAAGCCATTTCCATTTAATGGAATTGAATATGCAAAAGCTTTGGGGGCTTGGTCCCTAACTGTTCCTCTCTAAGGAGGCTCAAAGAACCAGGTGCGGGAAAAGGACAAAGGTGACCTATGAGCTATTAAGGTGCAGAGACTTCCTACTTTGGGCACTTTCCTCCCCACTCTTTTCTCTTTGGCCCTTCTCTGAGATCTAAAAGCACTGGGCTAGAATACACAACTCTTATTGCTATTTCTGGACTGTTTATCACACCTGTTCAGGTGCCTTCTTTCTTGCTGGTACTTGTGCACACCGTTTTTATGTTAGAACAAAGCCCTGAACGGCATCATTTGTATGCCATGAAGCCTGCTGGAGAAGCCCTGGGTGCTACACTTTCTTCCTTTTCTCTCAGATACTCCTAGCAGTGGCCTCGTTATAAAATGTCCCCAGTGAAGCTAACCATAAAAAGCAAATGCCATGCAAGATTCAAATCTTTCTGAGTTGGAAACAGGCCTTTTCTTTCAGAGTAAAATAATAGCCTTCTTTTCTTCCACTGAACAAAAATATAGATAATCAAATGAAGTCAGAGCAACCCCCTCATCCTAGTGAATACACAGCTGCTTTCCGGTTTAGCATTTGTTACGTGTTGCCAGGTGCCGTGCTAACTGCTTTGTAGACGCTAGTTCATTTGTTCCTCCTAACGACTCTGTGAAGTTATTATTCCCATTTTATAGATGAGGAAACTGAGAGTCAGGGAGGTTAAACGCAGCAAGTTAATTGCCGCACCAGGGTTTGCATCCCTGTCTGTGTACAGCCTGTGCTCCCAGCCCTAGACTTAGTTGGGTAGAGCCTCCCCGCTCAGCGCTTGGTAGAAAGATTGATTGAAAACCGAATGGTTTGTTTTGTTTTGTAGAATTAATAAAGCTCGAGCAGTAGGCCTGCAGTTCCTCTGCGGGCTAAGCGGGTGGCGTTGCTGCCTAGGTCAGGTGCCGGGGGCAGGAAATGCCAAGTGTGCACCCGGCCTTTTGAGCCCTGGAGAGGGAGACAGTGGGCTGCACCTGAAGCTGCATGTTTGTCTGGGTGAGTTCTTCTGCTTTCTTTTCCAGTGACATCACCCAGACCTTCCTCTTCTGTCTGCAGCGGGTGGCAGCTGCCCGGTTCCGTTCCAGAAATTTCCGCCGCCTCTCGTCGGGATCCTCATCCACCACCCTTCGCCGGCGCCCCCCTGTGGGCTGGGGCGGCTGTATTGTCTGCGTTGGCTGCATCTGTTGCGTTGCTGGTGAAACCTGCTGGGACAGAGAGGGAGGAGGTGATGGGGACAGGGAAGGACACTTTGGGTTAGGGGAGAAACCCAAAGCGGCGTTAAAGCGCCAAGCTCAGAAAGTCAGCATATCCAGCTTGCTTTCTGTGAATGCCATAAACAATGAAGTCACACTCACAAAAGAAAATAAAAAGCATCACTGAGTTATATTCTTTGTTATGTTGGCCGAACATGGGAATGACTCATGAAAAGATGTAGTTTCCGATGGATTTTTTCCCTGATGGGCCTTTGGCTGAAGTATAGTAGAGGAGACATTTCTTTTTCCCCCTCTCCCTTCAGGTATGAGAAATGTTTTATTTCAGGAGTATTTAAAAACTTTAAAGTAGCCAATGTATGGCTACAGGGTGGCAATGGAAAGCTCAGGGCTACTGTCACAATACGGATGAGTCATCTGTCATCTGCGGAAAATCTCTGGGCAGGTTGCGGGGCTCCTTTCATTCTAATGGTGTTAAAACCGTGTTCTTAGAACACACCTCTGGGATATCGTCGCCGCTGTGGGCTCTTATCAAAAGAACCCTGTGACGTGGGAAAACAGTGGAAATCCTATTTTCATGATTTCACAGTTCTCAGTGCGGAGGACTAGCTGGGCCTGCGCACTGCAGATGGGTCTGCCTGCTCCTGGGAGCTCTCACTCAGGTGACGTGGGTTATACAGGAGAGCTGTCCAGGATCGGGAAGCGGGGCCTTTGAAAGCAAACCAGCGCCCTAGGCTGCCCTGAGCCGGATGCACGCTGCATGCTGAGACAGGGAGCGATGGCTGTGCACTGATGTACGCTTACGTTACAAGGGAATACTAAGAGTGGCAAAGCACTTTGTTAAACATTTTACTATGCTTGTGGATTCCTTACAAGGTCTACAGGGGACTCAGCAACATCGAAGGCTTTGGAGACCCCCACACATACAGCTTTATTTCCCTTCGGGAGGCAGACACACAGCACCTTGTGAAATTTCTACGACGGACTCTTTATATGTCTGGACTTCTAACCCTTTCCCTAATACACTTCACTCCTTCCTCCTCCTTCATTCTCAACAAAGAGTGTTTTTTTTTTTTTAACCTCTCCCATTTCTCAGTCACTCAGGTTTATGGCTGTAATACCTATAAAGTTGTTTTTACAAGAGACATTTAACCTGCAGAAATAACAGGCAAAAAGTTTTAAAAATGAAGCCCAACAACCTTTTGTACCACATTCCAATCCTATGATTGGAATCCATCAGAACAACTGTAGTTGCACTCATAGTGGCTACTGTTGACATCCGTGGACTGATGGTGATATATTTTAATCCTAAACTGTTATCAAAACTCATAGAAACAGGCTCAGGATTGAGGTCGGACTCCATCTCAGTAATTTTACTTAAAGCAAAGATATTTTCTAAAACTTTACTGGCGATTCCTTTCCTCCCGATCATAGAGGAATAACAAAATAGATTAATTGTCTAAGGTCTTACCACCAGAGTGGCTGATAGAGACGTAATCCTTGTTATTGGCAAAGATTTAGCACTTGTCATTTCAGATGCTAACTCCTAACTAACTACCACAAAGAAAAGCATTAGAAGGGAATGTGCTAACTGCTCAGCTATTTTTGCATTTACTGTTTATTTTTGTGAATTATGATCTCTTATTGGCAGTCCTAGACAAGAATCTCAAGTAGGCAAAACTGGTTTTTAACCTCCATTGCAAAGACCTCTCTTTCAATTCTGTATCTTCCCACCCTAACTTCAGTCAACCTTTAACCCATGACACTTTCCTGTGCCTTTACCCACAGGGATAAGCGATGTAGAGATTTCAGGTGAAATGCAGGTTCAGGTTTTAAAGTGTGGGTTAGTTAAGAGAAATTCCTGTTGGCCATGAAGTGAAACCAGGACTCTAAAGTCACATCTTTGCATGTGAGAGGAATGCAATAAGCAGGGAGAAATCACAAATGCAGCCCTAAGACTAGAATCTGTGTCCCTGATAATTACTATTGCTTATTTCATTTTTAAAATGGAATTCTCTTGGCATACATGTTTTAAAATTTTTGATCAAAAAAAATTGTGATTTTGAAAAGAAAGAATTTATTCCAAATTATCTTAAAATCTTAGAATTGGAAGGACCTTAAGAAATGTTAAATAATGTAAGATCTCAGTAATCAGCCAAATTAACACGATTTAAGAGTGATATTGTAAAATACTGTCTAAATGATCTGGTTCAAATTTTAGCAAGACCAACCTGGACTTTTTCTTTTTAGTATAAGATTTTTAAAAAAGCAACTGTGTGAGCAGCTAATTATAAAAGCAATTAACTAATTGCATATACAACTGGCAATTTACTGATTTGAAGCAGAGGGCAATCGGCTAATTGGTAATTAGCTAATGAATGGCTTTTATAGTCAAAGAATTGTTAAACTCATCTGGGAAATAACCTGCCCACGAAGGTAACCAAACCTTGATATCCTCCTTTGCCTTAAAATATAAGCACACGTATTAATCAACTGGCTTATCATTGACTTTGTAGGATCTTTTTCCCTTCTAAATATATGTCCCAGTATAGAATTTGACTAAAAATGTGAACAAAAAAGGTGCTCTTGACAGCATTTTATTGCTAAATTATTACTATTTGCCAAACTTCGATTACTTTGTTTTGGAACTACTTTGGTTTGGAATCAATCATGGCTAACATGTTTTAAAAATTGTGTCAAAGACTTTATAGAGATTACCTTATTTAATAGTCATAAGAGCCTATGAATGTATCTATTATTACTCTCATTTACAGATGGGGAAACTGAGGTTTAGAGAGGTTAATCGTTTCTGTTCATAGTTACACAACAAGTAAGGTGGGAAAAGAATTCAAGTTTCCTCACTCTAAATCTCAACTCATTCACTATCTAGAACACCCCTAAGCACCTTTGCTAAAGTAAGTTTGTCTGATGAACAGACTAGGGAATTGCCTGTGGCTGACCCACTTTGTGGATAGCTGTCCAGGTTTGGTCTATGTTAGGGGAGGCGGATGCAAGGGCTCAAAAACTGCCTGGTGTGAGGTCTTGTCTCCAGAGACAGACGTCGGAAGACACAAGTGAATAAGTCGGAGACAAGTGAATAAGTCTGACAGACGTCAGAGGAGACGGTGAATAACTGTTATTTGGCGGTTCCAAGCTTCCGACACCATTCTGCCCCAGCTGGTTGGAAGCTGGCAGTGTGGATTGGGTGGAGGGGACGGAAGAAGGTCATCCTGCGTGAGGATCCAAAGTGTCTAGGGCCAGCCGTGCTCCTGGACGTGCCCTCCCTCCACTTACTAACGCTCACTCTGGTACATGGACTCGCCTCTCTTCTTGGCCTCGGGTGACATAACGTCTGCCTGGTCCCCCAACCCTCCTTCAGTTTAGTCTAAATGCTGGCTTTCTTTCCAGCCACTCCTGGTGACTCTCCGCCCCTGGGAGTTGGCCTTTCTCTTGGTCTGATCATCTACAGAGCTTGGCTCTCTCTCTGCTCCCTCCAACGCGTTTCACATTCGGTGGGGTGAGTCACCTCTCTTCACTACTCACACAGCACCTTACGCCCTAGCATCCACTACCAAGCTTCTCTGCCTGCCTTGAATGGTTACTCTTTAGGTTTTTAACATTTCTGATCACCAAGAAAATTGCCCACTGTATTTCACTTCCATTTAACAGGTGACCAAATCGAGTCTCTATCGTGTTACAAAACATAACGGCTAGGGTTAGAATTAACTTATTTTTCTCATTCTTCTTTCACATCTTTCCTCATAAGCTTAAATTCTTTCTAAGCCTTCCATTCGTATTACACTTTTGGAGGCTTT
>VSMD01116518.1:0-31323 GCA_008750895.1 Mirza zaza | reverse complement strand
TCTCTAAATTAATTCTGATACTGGAACTAAAGACCATTGGTGTAGTACAAAACATTTAGACCTTAATAAAGCCACTATATAGCAAGGGTTCTGAACCTTTTTTTATGCCCTAGACCCTTTTGATAATCTAGGAGAATCTTTGGAGCCACTTCCTATACGTTTTTGATGTTTTAAAAATGGATAAAATAAAATGCATAGAATTATAAGGGAAATAAAATATATTAAAATTAGTTTTAAAATATTTTAAAATATTAGACCTGTAAGTGGGTCTAATATCATCCAAAATTTGGTAACAGAGATGAACAAAAATTATATTTTAGGAAATCTACAATAGCTCTATTGTGATATGAAAACATCTTCGATTTATTTTGGTGGAAAAATCACAGGTAATGTTAATATTGTGTGGTTTGTTGTATAATTACAGGAAATTCTAAATTCTAGTTAAAAGTAGTGAAAATAAAGATGTGATTTATTTTCTCCTTCCAAGCTCACAGACTACTCCTAATGTCTATTGAGGAATTTGTTGAGTGTCTATGGATTCCAAATTAAGAAATTTTCTTTGTTTTTCTAATTTAAAAATATTAAGGAGGTACAAATGTTTTTGTTACATGAATACCTTTTATAATGCTTAAGTTGGCGCTTTTAGTGTACCTTTCACCCAGATAGTGTTCATTGTACCTGTTAGGTAGGTTTTTACGCCTCTCCTCTTCCCCCCTTCACCCTTCTTCATTTCTAATGACTTTTACTTCACTCTTGCCCATGTGTGCCCATTGATTAGTTCCAAATCATTACAGAGTGCATGTGGTGTTTGTTTTTCCATTCCTGAGATACTTCACTTAGGATAATGGTCTCCAGTTACATTCAAGTTGCTGAAAAAGACATTATTTTTATCCCTTTTTATGGTTGAGTAATACTCCATGGTGTGTATATGTATATATACACCACATTTTGTTAATCCACTCATAAATTGATGGGCACTTAGGTTGATTCTACGTATTTATGATTGTGAATTGTGCTGCAATAAACATTCAAGTGCAAGTGTCTTTTTGATAAAATGACTTCTTTTCCTTTGGGTAGATACCCAGTAGTAGGATTGCTGGGTCAAATAATGTCTACATTTATTTCCTTGAGGAATCTCCATACTATTTCCCATAGAGGTTGTGCTAAATTGCAGTGCCACCAGCAGGGTATAAGTATTCTCTCTACTTCCATGCTAGCATCTATTGTTTCTTGACTTTTTAGGAATGGCCATTCTGACAAGGGTAAGGTGACATCTCATTGTGGTTTTAATTTGCATTTCCCTAAGGATTACTGATGTTGAGCATTTCTTCATTTTTTTTTTTTTGACCACTTGTCTATCTTATTTTTGAAAAATTTCTGTTCAAGTCTTTTGCTCACTTTTTAATGGGGTTGTTTGCTTTTCTCTTGCCAATTTGTTTGAGTTCTTTGTAGATTCTGGATTTTAATCCCTTATCAGATATATAGTTTGCAGACAATATACACTGGGGAAAGGAAGTCCTATTCAATAAATGATGATGGGAAAACTGAAAAGCTACACACAGAAGAAGAAAACAGGACCCCTATCGCTCACCATATACAAAAATTAATTAAAGATGAATTAAATACCTACATGTAAAGCATGAAACCATAAAACTTCTAGAAGAAAATGTAGGAAAAACTCTTTTAGATATCAGCCTAAGCAAAGAATTTATGACTAAGACACCAAAGGCAAATATGGCAACAACAAAAATAAATAAATGGATATTTGGTTAAATTAAAGGGCTTCTGCACAGCAAAGGAAATAATCAACAGAGTAAACAGACAATCTACAGAATGGGAGAAAATATTCGCAAACTACACATCTGATAAAGAACTCTTTCTAAGAATCCCCTGGGCTTAAATTCCTTTATACACAAAATAAGGCCAGGAAGAGTAGCTCATGCCTGTAATCCTAGTATTTTGAGAGGCTGAGGCAAGAGGATCGCTCGAGGCCAGGAGTTTGAGACCAGCCTGAGCAAGAGTGAGACCATGTCTCTGCAGAAAAATCTTTTTAAACATTATCAGGGCATAATCTAATCTTTGATAAAGCTGACAAAAATATACATTGGGGAAAAGAATCTCTCTTCAATAAATGGTTCTGGGAAAACTGGCTAGCTACATGCAGAAGAGCAAATCAGGATCCCTACCTCTCACCTCTCACAAAAATTCAATCGAGATGGATAACAGACTTAAACTTAAGGCATGAAACCTTAAGAATCCTAGAAGAAGATGTTGGAAAAACCCTATCAGACATTGGCCTAGGCAAAGAATTTTTGAGGAAGACCCCCCAGGCAATCACTGCAGCATCAAAAATAAACAAATGGGGTCTGATCAAATTAAAAAGTTTCTGCACAGCCAAGGAAACCATCAGTAGAGCATATAGACAACCCACAGAGTGGGAGAAAATATTTGCTCTCTACACCTCTGATAAAGGTCTAATAACAAGAATCTATCTAGAACTTAAAAGAATTAACAAGAAAAAAGCAAACAATCCCATCAAGAAATGGGCTACAGAAATGAAAAGAAACTTCTCCAAAGAAGACAGAATAATGGCATGCAAACATATAAAGAAATGCTCAACTTCTCTAATTATTAGAGAAATGCAAATCAAAGCCACAATGAGATACCACCTAACTCCAGTAAGAATGGCCTATATCAAGAAATCCCAAAACAACAAATGCTGGCGAGGATGCAGAGAGACAGGAACACTCCTACACTGCTGATGGGACTGCAAATTAGTGCAACCTTTGTGGAAAAGAATTTGGAGATACCTCAAACAGCTAGAAATAGAAATTCCATTCAACCCTGCAATAGCATTGTTGGGCATCTACCCAAAAGAGCATAAGACATTCTATTATAAAGACATCTGCACCCGAATGTTTATAGCAGCACAATTCACTATTGCACGGTCATGGAAACAACCCAAGAGCCCATCAATTCATAAGTGGATAATTAAAATGTGGCATATCCTCACAATGGAATATTATTCAATCCTAAGAAATGACGGTGAGCTAGCACCGTTTATGCTATCCTGGATTTAGCTTAAGCCCGTTATCCAAAGTGAGGCAACACAAGACATGGAAAATAGGCTCTACATCTATTCGCCATCAAATTGGTACTGACTGATTAAAACTATGGTTTTCAAATGGCGGCAATGCTCATCAGGGATTTGGGTGGTGGGGGGACCCAATCTTAGGGAGGTGGTGAGTATTTTGGAGGAGAAGGGCATAACTCTAACCCTTCTTAGGGAGAGGCAAAGATATACAATGTAACCAAAATGTCAAAAAAAAAATCAAAACAAAACTTTTTATTGGGTGGTGGGCAGGCAGTAGCGGGGAGGAGGAAAGGGGTGTATGTTTCCATAACGTGTGTGATGCACACCACCGGGGATTGGACACATCGGGGGGAGGGAGGGGGCACAGGGGCAATATTTGTAACCCTAACAATATTTGTACCTCCATAATATGATGAAATAAATAAAAAAAGAAAAAGAAAAAAGAAAAAATAAAATCAATTAAAAAAAATTATCAGGGCATGATGTTGCACACTTGGAGGCAGGAGGATTGCTTGAGCTCAGGAGTTTGAAGTTGCAGTGAGCTATGATGACACCACTGCACCCTAGCCTGGGTAACAGAATGAGACTCTGTCTCAAAAAAAAAACATTTCCTTTATATACAAAATAAAAAAATTTAATACAGACCTTTGTCATAAGGGTTTCAGATAAGGAGCTAAAAATGTTAATTTGTATTTTTCTTAATTCCAACTCATAAGTATGCTTGAAATTTATTTTCTGTTTTCTCTAAAATATCACAGACAAGGAAGCTAGAAATAATATGACCATTTAGAGTTTATACTAACACATGAAATAAAAAATATATCAATTACTCAGTTAATTGTTAAACTGAGTTAATATATTAAAAATATATCAATTACTCAATCCCTTCTACATAAACATCTGTTAATATTGATTCTAGCTTTTTTTTTTTTTGCTAGAACTTTCTTTCCTTTCTCCACCTCACTTCAAAATCAGTGGCTAATGTTTTTAACATTTTTTTTTACTTTTCCATTATGCACAAGAATCATCCAGTGGCTTCCCCCATGCCTCACAACATTATCACAGATGGTTACTGAAACCTGAGTCTTCATTTGATTTTATACAGCATTAACTTTTTAGTCCTGGAATATGTGATTGAAAGAAATTGCTCAAGTTCCAATGCCCCTGACTTTTAAACAATCATTGTTCCTTCCTTTTGTCTCAACTACCAAAACCATTAATACTTTGTACCCTTTTTAAGTTGCAAAATGTCCACTTAAAACCCTTAATCAGTCAGAACATTGGTAAATTATACCTTCATGCTATCCATATTGAGTACCCATTACTCCTGGACATAGCACATTAACTGACTCATTAGCTATTTCAAACCATATGGACTTGGGTTTGGGTGGGTCATTTTGATAATATCCTGAGGTGAGTTTCCTAATTATTGCAATTATGTGATCTCAATCACGAGGCCAGGTTCACAAAATAGTGTCAGTGCCTTTAGAATGGGTGTCACTGCACCCAGACAATGACTGAGATGAGCAACATGCTCTTTGGTTGTTATAAGTCCCTTGATACTCAAAAAGTAATTACTTGAAAAGTTCTGAGAAACCGCCAGAAACAGTCTGAGAATTGAGTGAGCATGGAATGCTATAACACTTGATAATCATGGATAGATTGCCTGGAATTGAAAGTGGGAAAACTTGAATGCCTCAATGTTAATGCTATGTAAACATAGGTTTCTAATGTAAAATTTTGTACACTATTTAAAGCAACAACGTAGACTTTTTAAAAAAGGTGGGGGAAGGACAGGAAAAGAGCAAGTATAAAAATCATGTTGTCCATGAGAAATTCCATGTAGTGTCACAAAACAAATATGAAAGGTAAGAAGTTCACATGCTGAAGAGTTTGGGGATTTTGTATAAACAAAATGTGTATATATACATACATGCACCACATTTAGTTCACCTGTTTAACTGTTGATGGACACCTGGGTTGCTTCTTCGCTATTGTGAATAATGCTGCTAGAACACGGGTGTATAAAGATCTGTTCAAGTCCTTGCTTTTAATTCTGAAAGGTTATCTTTAAAGCACAAAATAGTAAATGTGCATTTTCAAAGCTTGCTCTCTGCCTACAAATTACTAACTACAAATTAAAATAAGATGTCTGCAATTAAAATGATGATCAATTTGAAAGTAAATTAGAGGAAATACCCAAAGCTTAACACTTCCTTTCATGTTTCTCTCTTCTTTTTTAGATCATAGCCAAGGATAAAAATTAAAGTCAAATATTTCTGTTTCTAGACCTTTAAGATATATTTGAAAGAATTAGCACAGAGTTGCCAAGATGGGTCAGCTGGGAACAGCACCTGCATACCATTATGGAATCAGTATAAAAGCTTTGGAGTAGCGTGATCATGCTCAAAATACAGAGGTTCACTAGGAAAAGCAAGGAAGTTTGTAAGCCATCCATTTGAATACTAATGATGAACAATAACTATCAGGTAAGGAATATTTTTCACTTTGAGGGAAAGTCCAAAGATGAGGAGACAGAATAGCAGCTCCTGAAATAAACATATATTTAGGCTGGAATTCTGGTTGATGTGAAGGGGTCTCGAGTTTGCGAA
Organism: Mirza zaza; assembly: GCA_008750895.1. NCBI lineage: Eukaryota > Metazoa > Chordata > Mammalia > Primates > Cheirogaleidae > Mirza > Mirza zaza. The sequence goes on along the minus strand of VSMD01116518.1, from coordinate 25,617 downwards.
GCACCATTCAGACATGTAAATAGCTTGAGGGTACAGTGACAAATATTTCCAATTTAGAGGTGGAAATGACAGACTTAGAAAACAGGATAAAACAGGAGTTAAAAGAAGTTTGGGGGTTTTGGGTCATTCAGTTAGAAGAATTAAAGTACTTCAGTGAAACCTCAATTAGTAGTGGGAGCCTAAATTCGGTGGATTTATTCACCAGCCCATTGAGAAGAAACTCCTATTGGCTTCAACACTTTTAAGCTTATTTTTAGCAGGAAAGAGAATTGTGGCATTACTGATACTTTATTTTGGAATTGTTTGTCCTTCTAAAATTGAGCCTGTCCAACTTTATTCCTTGCCGGACAAGGAATAAAGATCCACAGATCCATTTGAAGCAAATCTATTACCTCTGTTTTAAAGGCCAGATACTCTTAAGATATTTTATTTCAAGTTTGTTTATTTGTTTTTTGAGACAGAGTCTCACTGTCACCCCTAGTAGAGTGCAGTGGTGCCATTGTAGCTCCCTGCAACCTCAAACTCCTGGGCTCAAGCAATCCTCCTATCTCAGCCTCCCCAGTAGCTGGGACTACAGGTGTATACCACCACTCCTAGCTAATCTTTCTATTTTTTGTAGAGACAGGGTTTCACTTGCTCAGGCTGGTCTGGAACTCCTGACCTCAAGTGATCCTCTCACCTTGGCCTCCCAGAGTGCTAGGATTATAGGCGTGAGCCACCTCGCCTGCCTTATTGCAAGGTTTTGATATTTTCATGAAAGACCTGACTCCCAAAACACTAAGCTTTTAAGATGTCACATAGTATTTAATCATTGATGCAAGCTGAGGATGCTAAACTTAATTGGTTGCTAAATTTAATTGGCTAAATTTAATTGGTTAGTGTTACAGCAATTTTATGAGAAAGATCAGTCATCTTGGGAGCTAAGGATATCAAAAGATATATAAAGGAAAAATCTTTATCAGAAGCTAAATGTAAATGTGGGAAATGGACATTGCTTTCTGCATAATGGTTAGCTTGTATAAAAAAGACAGAAAGGCTAGATAGTAAGGCTTCTCTTCTGGGCAAAAGATACTTCATAGGGTCATTCTTTAATTGAGCCACCCTTGTCCTCAATTGCATGTAACACTGAACAAAGTATGCAATTTAGTTGAGTGGTTAAGAGCACAAGTTCTGGAGTTAGACTTCTGGGTTCAAATCCTATCTCTGCTGCTTCCATACTACACAAAGTTACTTAAGCAAGTAACTACACTGCTCAGAGCCTCAGGTTCAACCACTATAAAAGCGGGAAAAGAAAAGGCATATCTCATTTTTTTTTCTTTTGTAACTATTAAATGAGTTAATTCCTACAAAGCAATTAGAACTGGGCCTGGCGCGCATTAATAGCTCCATACTTGGGAAGCCATTACTATTGCTGTCACTGACATGGTGGTTTCTGTCTTCCATTTGACATCTTAAGGAGAATTCAAAGGCCAATTTAAAAAAAAATCTAAAACTGAAGAATCAGACAAATCAGGAAGAGAATCACAGGATAGAGTTCTTTTTAAATTAAATGTCTGCTACATTTTAATCATTTTTAAGTTAAATGTCTTTTATCTATAGGGTTTGTTGCTCAAGGCTATTCTATGAATTTTGCAAATTCATAAGCCATGGTTTATCTTACCGTTTAACTTAGATCTGATAGGCAGCCAAGAACGGTGGCCTGAACTTATTTTTCAGGGACGGAATGAATCCTCAAGATGGCTTAAAGTTGTCCTTCTGTTTTGAAATGCTTTATCTTGGTGTGTATTGATGTTGGTTCAGTTTACTAGAGGAAGGATGCCAGTTGGGTGGCTTTATAGAAAAGGTAAGTTTCTGCTATACCTGACTTTGCAGATCACTGGCTCCTGTATTAGCCTTTCCAGGTAGTGCCTCCTTTATCTAACTTTTGCTTCCAAACTCCTAGTTCCTTTTCATCTAATTTATAAAGTGTACAAAGCATTCATCAGTTTGTAACGGTCCCTGTGATTTTGGTATAGATGACTACTCCTCATGCATTAAATAGTGTTCTATGAAACTATATGTAAATGAAACAAAATGTGACTCTACTGAGGGATTTTAATATTTCCACTATTACAAGTCTTCCTCTTTCAATGTACTGTGTCTCACTTGTTCTGTTACATCATGGGGGTGTACAAAGTCAAAATTGCTGACCACATTTTCCTTTCTAGGAGAATAATGGAAAAATTTTTGTATTGTTGAGCTTATTGGAATGTCTGTTTCCTATGAGCAAGTGTTGCCATGAGACCAATGGGATGGGGTGTGTGTGTGAGAGAGAGAAAGAAAGAGAGAAAAAGAGGGAGAGAGAGAAAGAGGGAAAGGGGGAAGAAGGGAGGGAGACAGTGTAGTATCCAATTTATGAAATTAATTTCTATAGCATGAAAACATCCTATATATTTATCCAAGGAAAGTTGATATGAATCCTGACAACTACAGATCCATAATAACTCTTCCTATGAATATACAGCTATGAAAAATAAGCAGGTTCCCAAATAGTTTGAAGTTCTTGCATGAAGCTTATCAGTATTGGCATGTATGGCATTTTAAAAGAGTAAGTATGGTTCTGCTTTATTTTTAGAATGTATTGACCTTAATGGAATAAAATATCATGTAGTAACCTTATTTTTCTTTTAGGCTGGTGTCAAAAGGGAAAATCTTTCTTTGTTGACTACTGAAGGAATATGAATCTGTAAACTTTAGTGGTTTGTAGCTAACTCATGGCAATATAGTTTTTAAACTTTTACTTAAATAATGAGTAGTAGAGCTGTTTTGTTCAAATTAAAAGTGCCCTTCTCTTTTGAACTCTTTCTCTCCCTACTGTTCTAGCTCTGTCATCCCATCATATTCCAAAATTAAAGGAAGCAATACAGGATGCCCAGGGACTCAGCACAATGAGAAAAACGTCATCGCAGACCAGCAAGAATCCAAGGTATGATAGAAAGACCAGATGACATATGTCCAACTCTATGGACATATGTCCATAGTAAGTTAGTTTCCACAGGTATTAAAATTACATCCAGAAAAGGTACCAGGGGTGGGTAGTGGCGAGAAAACTTCTGGAATGAGAAAAACAGCCATGAATGATAGTATAACCTCTAAAATGAATGAATATATATTCAAAAGAGTCTTTTAAATGGCAGAGAACTGGGTTTCCCCTACTTAACAAATGTTGTGTGATTTTGTCTGGGTCACATGTTAGTGGTGGTGATGGAGGGAAGTGGTAGAAAGAGTTGGGGGGATGGATTGGTCAGCCACCTGGATTGGAAATGGGGGCTGCAGAGTTGATAAAAGTTGTCAATTATAAAGTTAGTCAACTACATAAGTTAAAATCACTTCTCTGTATATCCAAGTCAATATATATAAATATTGACCCCTGTACAGATAGAAATATTGACAGAACTTTCTTACAAGTGTTTCCAACTAGAAAAATAATCTTGGCTCTATCTACAGAATGTATAGAAGTATTAAGATGGGAGGGTGACCAAAAAGAGAATAATAGGAATGGTGACATTAATAATGGGGAAAACATTTTTTTCAGAAAAGAAATTAAACTGTATTTCCTTGAATATGGCCAAAATTTATAAAGAGAGATCTTAAGAAGGGGAATTGGGCGTGACTAAATGATATAGTTTTAGGAAAATGTAACACTACAGTAATCATCTATCTGCTAGAGGACAAAGATCACAGCCAGGGCTTTCAAATGAAGACGTGCCTAGCAAAGAAGATAGTGACTATCTGTTATTAAATAAGGCTCAAACAATCCCTTTATCTGAGGCTTTAATCTAGATAGAAAATGTCCGAATACTGCACCTGGACTTGCCAGCTATTTTTAGGATAGAGAGCAGGATAAATCATTTTTATCTTGGGACGTTTATTGATCCTAGTTTAGAGCTTTGTACTCCAGGGCTCCCAGAAAGAGGTGACACTTAAGAGTGACAAGAAGTAACATCATTTCTTGGTCTTATCCATGGTTCCTATTTATTGCAACTAAGGTCAGGAAAATGATGAAAGGAAGTAGTTTCTTCCAAAGAGCAATCCAGTAGAATAGTTTCCACATTCTTAAAACTCTTGGCAGTTATGTTAAAACACTTAGCAATTTTGACCTCTCTAGAAAACCCATAGACATTCTGCAAAATGAGAGATCTAATTGCAGTTCAGTTATTCAATAATGTTTAAAAAGCCAGCTGAGAAGTCTATTTGACAAATTCCTGGAGAAGCCAGAAGAGCTCTGTGGAAACTGATTAGCTATTTTCTATTTCTATTACAAATGAAATAGAGGGGAAAAAATAATAGACAAATCTCCAGATATGAGGAAAGCAACATAATTTGCATCTCCAGTTTTCTTCCACCTCAATGTCTTTTGCCTATTTGGCCCACTTCCACCATTCTTCTTTGTCTTAAACCAGTCTCCTCATGTCTACCACTGGACTTAAACTCTCAGAGGTCTCTCATTTTCTTCTCTGACATTGCTAGATGGGACCATCTTGCTTTGTATCAATTCAGGTAGAAACAAGGTTTGACTTTTACAAAAGGGCTTTTCCTAAAGTTTAAAGAGAAAGTTAAGTACTTCTATACTGATCAGATGTATTGACCAAAAGACAGTAGTGACATAGCTTGCAAGATCTTGCCCTGTTTTCTTTTTTAGCCACAATCTTATCTTATGGCCAGATTAAATTATTCAGATTGCTACACTGAGGCAGCTGTAGACTGTCTCATCTGTCATATTGAAATTCTTAGGATTTGTTTGTTTGTTTGTTTTTGCATCAGAGTGACCACTCTGGATCTGGGTTGTGATAAACTCCTGGTCCACATTTATCTTGATTTCATTTGAGTTTTCTTTGAGTATCTAGATGAAGAAGATACATTCCTATCTGGCCCTTAATGATACCTTCTGATGTTCTGAAAGAAACAATTCACACAGCATTTATCACTGTTGAACTGAATATTAGTCCAACTCTAGAGTCATTGGAGTTCCATATTTTCCTAGATTTTGGATTTCTGTCTGGTCAAGTCTGAGAATCTTTAGAGGCTAGTTATTAAGATAACTAGTAACACTGTAACTCCTATATAAATTAGCAATGCAGCTTAGCTTCAGAGTCATTTTTTCAGTAGGCGGTCTCAGGCATGATGCCCATTCTTGTCCTGCAATGGCTAAGGACCTCTCCTACTATAAAGCTGTTGCTGCATGTTAGCTTGTCTCAGGCCTCCTGTAGCTCTCATCAGCTTCACACTGATATCAATGTTTTGCTCAATGAATATGCACACAGATATTGCTGTTTATTTCCTCTGATAACTTTAATTGTCCTCTCACAATTTTGCCATCATCCTAAACTTTGGCATAAGCCAAGAAAAAATCATATTTTCTTGTTTGGTCAAATTATATTTGAAATGTCTATTAGATCTTTATAGAAATATCAAGTAGGAAAGTAAACACTAGCTTGAAATTTACTGGATTGATCAAAATTTGTGTGACAGATTATACTTTTCAAAGATGACAACAAAAATCTCTCCAATCCTGCATATTCTTCTCTTTTGTGATCTTCACAGTACCCCCATCCAGAGGTGGGTCTACCTTGCTTCTTCTTAAATCTTGGTGGGCTTGTGACTTGCTTGTAATCAATCTATTCCTCAAATTTATTCAGTTTTGGAGACTGGAAAGTCCATGATCAAGGCACTTTATTGTCTGATGAAGACCCACTTCCTGGTGCATAGATGGTTGACTTTTTACTGTGTTCTTACATGCCAGAAGGAGGAAGAGAGCTCTCTAGGGCCTCTTTCATAAGGGCACTAATCCCACTCATGAGGGCTCTACCCTTATAACCTGATGACCTCCCACAGGTGTAGGATAGTTCTCTAGGTGGTTTGGACCAATTCAGTTCTCTGCCCTTTCTCAATTGTAGTTCTCAAGAATAACTGTAGAATGTGCTGGAAATGCAAAATTCTGAGATTAGATAGAGCTACTGGAACAGCCAAGGCTCTGTTCCAGCTTCCCTTCACCCCCTGAATAGGATGTGAGTGCTTTAGCCTAATATCTCATGTGACATTGGGGGATAAAACCCAGGATGGGCTCCTTTTTGGGGTTCTTCAGCTGCTGTGCAAGTAGGACATGCACAATTGAGACTTCATTCACCCCAGATAGCTTTCCTTCACCTTGGGAAACTAGCTTACCATGAACCCTAGGCTTCTGTTGTCCCTTGCTGCCTACCTGTAAGTAATAAATCTGCTTCATGTAACTTGTGGTTGTATGAGGGTGTTCTGTTTTACCAGACTCAGAGAAATTGGTAACCAGTACACAGCAAACCTGCTTCACAAATACCATACATTGGTGTTAGGACTTAACATATGAATTTTGGGGGGACTCAAACATTCTGTCCATAGCATATGTGTTCTGACATTTATGCATTTGAAAATATCTCTATACTTGCTTTCACGAATAAGGATAACTTGACTGTGATGGTACTTAAAATTCTTTAAGTACCATCGTTTTGTTTACAACTCTGGGGTTGACAGTCCTTTTTTTCTTTGGTGTCATAGAGAAGCATCTTTGAGGCCCTATAAACATGTTGCTTTGCATGGCAAAAAGGACTTTGCAGATGTGATGACATTAAGTGTCTTGAGATGGGAATACTATCCTGAATTATCCAGGTGGGTGCCATGTAATCACAAAGGTCTTCATAAGAGGGAGGCAGGAGAGTCAGAGTCAGAGAGAAAAACTGAAACAAGCTATACTATAGGCTTCAAAGATGGAGAATGGGGCCATAAGCCAAGGAATGCAGGTGGCCTCTAGAAGCTAAGAAAGTCAAAGAAATGAATTCTCCCCTAGACCTCTAGAAGGAGCACAGCCTTGCTGGCATCTTGATTTTAGGATTAGTGACCTCAATTAGACTGTAAGAGGATTAATTTATATTGTATAAGCCACTAAATTTGTGGTAATTTGTTAAGCAGCAATAGGAAATTAATAATGCTATCTTTAGTTTTATAGGTAAAAATATCCTCTTTAATTTAATTTGTATTTATATTTATAATATGAATAGAAAATTTCCTACAATGTTTTTCTGTTTATTGTAGTAAATTTATTTTTAAAATAAGGCAGTTATGGTTTTTCAATGAAGTAAAACAGTCTAAACTATAAGATTTTTCCTTGAGTCTGGTAATTTTCTCAGTTTGCTCATCCACAGATAGCTATCTATGCTTTCCTAGTCTTGTTTTATAGCCAAATAGAAATGGACATGGTTTCTGTTAATTTGATAAAATTTCCTACTAGAATATATCCTGTATAGATCAATTGATCAATGGAAAAGGTCACAACATAATAATGTAACTTTGATATCTTCCCAAATCTGAAGGTTTCTGAAATAATTCTTTACTCTGTCACAGAAATAAAGTTTCTCCCATCCAATGTGAGTGCAGATAATCTAGTTGCTTCCCAAATAACTGCTGAGGATTCTAGGTAAGGGCTTTCAAATTTTAATAAGTATTAGCCACCTCTGGCTATGAATCATTCTCTACTCAGTAGCCACAATAATCTTAAAATATAGATAGTATCATGTCATTTCCTTGTTTAAGGCAGAGTGGTTGCTCATTTTACTTAGGAAAAAGACAAAAATATTTAAACTCACAAATTTCAGCACAATCTACCCTCTGCCTACCTTTTCAGGATCATCTGTTGCTATCATCTCTCACTATTGTTGCTTTGGCACCTTAAACACACTAAGTTGCTTGCCAGCTCAGGACCTTTGCATATGTGTCCTTTTCCCCATGAAATGTTCTTCCTTGTCAAGTGTGCTTCCTGACAACTTTTCATCTTCCAGGTCTCATCTTAAGTATTACTCCCTCAAAGGTGTCCCATGACCCCGTTTGCCAATTGGAATTAGCTCCTCTTATTACAGCTTCTCATAGAATCCTATAATTTTTCTCAGTGATTATTTAACACCTGTCCCTTCCACATCCTATCAGTTTTAAGAAGGCAGAGACTGTGTCTTTTATTACATTCTATCTCCTCAAACACAAGAAATATTCGAAAGAGTGAATGAATCAGAATTGGTATTTCTGGCTTCTTTGCGGTGATTTCTGGCCATTCTATCTCACCCTCTGTCCCATTCTATTTTGTTCTTCATTCCTCAAGGCAGGGCAAAAGGAGGACTGACACCAGGTTATAGAAATTTGTTTTTAACTTCATTTATCTATTCAAACTATTTATTAAACAGCTATACCATAGGCCCTATTCTAAATACTTGGTGGTTCTCTCTTGGTGTGAAGAGCAATCTCAATTGTGCCAACTGGTTGCTCCATGAGGCCTTTTAGGCCCATGTGATATGGTCTGAATGTTTTGGTCAATATCAGTGAGGTTATGTTCCTGATGACACAATGCTTACGTATTCTTTTCAGCCTTAATACCTTAAAATTTCAAGGTAGTATCAATTGGCAAGTGCTTTCTCCACTGTGTTATGGGCATATTGCTTTTATAAAAAAAGGATGTTTTACATTGGTACTACACATCTTTCAATACAATTTAATCTAGGCTGGGTGCAGTGGTTCATTCCTATAATCTCAGCACTTTGGGGGGCTGAGACAGGAGGATCATTTAAGACCAGCAGTTTGAGACCAGCCTGGGCAACACAGCAAGACCCCATCTCTACAAAAAAAAATTTTTTTTAATTACCTGGTGACACTGCACTCAAGCCTGGGCAACAGAACAAGACCCTGTCTCTAAAAAATAAACAAAAAAATGCAATTCTATCTACTAATTTTAACAGAAGTACCTCAAAGTTTCTTACATATGGCCAGTATTCATCTTTACTTCCTGTTGCTAATATATTTTTATCATATTATTTTTGATATATAAAATTTTATATATAAAATATTTTAAGTATTTTATTTGTTATATTTTTCTCTATCCCCTTCAAAAATATTATATTGGACATTTCAATGGGCATTTGGAAGCAGGGAGATAAAAACCTGCTCTTATCATTACATTAACCAGAAACTTTTCAATGATTTCTTCACCAAACTATGTTCCCCTTACTCTCTGTCTTATCTATTGTCATTTATTACATTATTTTTGTTATGGGTAAGAATTACAATCCAGAAAATTATTATATATATTAAAAACTTAAGAATATCCATAAACATGAAATATCCTGTAATAGATTGTCCAGATAGCTTCAAAGGAAGATTTCATGACTCCAGTAACATTTGAATTTCATAGTTGATTGAATGCCCTTGTAAAATAATCAGCACTGTCACGAATACTTCTCACTGTTGAGTCACTCTAATACATTGGCATTTGAATGTTCATCACCCTTATCAAATCAATTCAGCATTGCTAACTTTATATCTAGGAAAAAGGATTTTTGTAGCTTTCTCCATAACTTGGAAGAAGAAAAGAGAGAAAGATCCATGAGGTATGAAAGAGCACTAGAATTCTTCTATTTTATAAGTGAATTCAGATGGCATCGGAAACCCAACCACATATGTGTGGAAATATAAAATACTAAGTTGTGGATAGTATTCAAGTATTAAATGAGATTGCTGTGCTAAAAACACCATCTTTAAATTGAAGTTGTTCTTTTGAACTGTATAATTGGGAAATAATCCTAGAAGAAAGAACATCCATTGCTTGTTATGGTTGTTATCCATTAGAAAGATTTCATAAGAATGGCTTGAAAGAATCTTCTTAAATGTTCCTGAATAGCAGTAATTTTTTCTTATATGCCCAAGACAGCTAAATAAAGCACAGTATTTACAGAACTGAGACCAGTGGTCCCAATTATATTACTTTTTTTCCTCACCTAATATAGTTGGTAAATAGGAAATGGAATGTAAACAGCATTATATTTCTTTTTCTATCAAAAAAGGGAGCATATTAGATATAACAAATTATTTTGGACCCTTGATATTGAAAAGAATATATATTCCTTTAAAATATAAAGTATCTACATTCCATGTGGTTTTAAATTATCTTCTTTTAAGATCTCTTCTAAAAATAAATGTGGTGAACAAGAGGTGGGCAGATCATCATTTCATTTTATAGTGACAACACACATGAATTTTTCTTTGTTGTAGTGGTAAAAAATGTCTGAGATCTAAAAAATATTAATCTACTCCTGCATTTTCTATTTCATGTCTTAAGATAATCCAATATAATCAGTATCAAAATGGTGTACACCTTCCACACCCTTTTCTATGCTCATACAAACAAAATTTATATAAATTTATATATAGAGAGAAAGAATATATGAAACTAGCCAAGACAGTACTAAAAAACTTAAATGTATTATAAAATTACTATAATCTAAAGAATATAGTATTGGCTAAAGAATAGACCTTTCACATAAATACCACTATTTATTCTATGTGGATATCACACAGGAGCAGTTAGTGTTAGCCTCTTGCTCAAGTTTCTAGAAATTCTCCATTGTCTATAATACTAATGCCCACTAGAACTTTCTATACTCACAGAAATATAACCTACACTGTCTAATATAGTAGCCATAAGCTCCATGTGGCTAAAGAGTACTTGAAATATGACTCACACAACTGAGGAAATGAATTTTTAATTTTGCTTAATTTTAATTAACTTAAATGTAAATGATCACAGGTGGTTTGTAACTACTATACTAGATAGCAAAGGTTTATAATGTCAAGGCCAACCTCCTTATCAAGCACTTAAGATCTCCACAATTTTAGCTCAAACAACTTGAGCTCAAGGTCTGCAGGGCTTGAGAATAAAAACAGAAGACTCTGCTAGAATCTATTTATATTGAGGGGGTAGTTGCGGGCAATGGAAAGGTGGGGTGCAGGGGACAAATAATTTTTTACTCTTGTTCTATTGACATTTGCTTATGTACCACAAAACACTTAAAGAAGAAAAGTTGTTTGAGTAAGATACAGAAACCAAATTCCTCATATTTGAAATAAGTTATTTTAAAAAGTGTAGGCCAATACCTTCCTATTCAAGGGTATTCCCAGGATTAAGAAAATGGAGGAAATGTTATCAAAAACTTGGCACTTATCCTGAATGAGGACAAGTGGTTTGAGGAGAAGGAAAGAAGTTTATTAATTTGCTGGCAAAGGAGGAAGTTGACAGGCTCCCATCTTAAAGTACTAATGTCCTATCTCTGAACAGGAATACAGAGCTTCTAAAGGGAAGGTTTGTATCTTCAAGCTATTGCTGTTCAACTATAGTTGATGGCTCTGCTTCATCCCATCTTTAGTCAAGACAATCTCGTGATCTCTGCCAGACAATTCCCTTAAGCCATTTCCTGTGGTACAAAGAATGCAGAACACTTCCCTGCCCCTCTTGACCACTGGCCTGAGGCAGACATGTAGGTTTTAATTCCCAAAAACAGTGGGGGAGGTTTTAGAGATACAAAAAATATTTCTACCCCTTTTCTGGCCATTCTCATGTTACAGCAATATATTCATATCTGAAGGGATATCGACTATATTAGATGCTTTACCATCTTCTCCTCATTCGAACCGTACAATACTTCTGTAATATGTACCCTTCCCTTTGGCTAATAATGGAACTATTTCCAGAAAATGATCAAACAACTGAATCGAAAAATGAGCAAAGCTATAGAAAAATATTAATTTATTTTTTATTTTTATTTTTATTTATTTTATTTTTATTTTTTATTTTAGCATATTATGGGAGTACAAGTGTTAAGGTTACATGTATTGCCCATGCCCCCCTCCCCCCTCAAGTAAGAGCTTCAAGTGTGTCCATCCCCTAAACATTGCACATCTTAGTTGTTTATGAAGTTCAAATACCTAATAAATTAGAAGCTGCTTAACTTTATTAGTAATTAGGAAAATTAATGTTAAAGCAGCACAATAATTTGTCATCTGACTGGAAAATATATAAGACTGAAAAAAGGTAATGTAGCAACTATTCATTCAATGAGCATATATTTGATTGCCCACTACATGTGGGTAAAGGGATTACAATATGATACTATAGGGGCAAGGCTCCTTCCCCCCTAAGGTTCACTGAAAAGTCACTGACATGAGGCAGATCAATTAATAGGAGGAAAAAGATACAAATTTATTTAATGTCTATACACAGGAAACCTCAGGGTGAAGATTCAACTCCCCAATGGGTTTTAGAAACTTGTATGCCTTTCTGGTAAAATGAATTATGGCTGGGGGAAAAAGCAGAATTCTGTTGAGAAGCAATAAAGGAAATCTAGGGAGGATGAATGGATGGAGAACAAAGATTAACTGGTAAGTAGTTCTCTTTGGAATTTGAATGAGTCTGAGAGATGGGGTATTATCTCTTTAAAAAGTCTGTTCAGGTGCAGTCACATTCATGGTGTATAGGAAAGGGAAGAAAAGAACAATTGTTGCTGCCCAACCAGGTTGTATTGAGAAGAACCAATATACTGAGGCAGTAAGGGTTGCAGTGGAGAAAGGGTTTAATTCCAGAATGCTAAGTGGGGAGACAGGAGGAATTTCTCAAATCTGCCTTCCTGGGAATTTGGGAGACAGGGTTTTTAAAGATAGTTTGGTGGGCAACAAATTAGGCAACTAAGTATGCTAGTTGCTTAGGTTCAGGGCCAAATTATAGGGGTGTAGAAATCATCTTCTTGTGTTGAGTCAGTTCCTAGGTTGAGGTCACAATTCCAGTTGAGTCAGTTTCTTGGTATGGACCACTGGTCTGGGTGGGTTAGCCAATCCACCAGAATGCAGGGCCTGGAAGATACCTCAGCAACTACCTTTAGGTTTCAAGAAAGTGATGTTATTTGCAGAGAAAGTTAAGGATCTTTATGATCACCATAAAGATTGTGACTCCTATCATCAAGCAAACAAGGGGCCAGTGGCTGATTATTATCATTATTTTTAGCTAGGCCTGTGCCTTTGCAGAGTTTTAGGCCCTTACCACAGTTCTCACCTGTACCCCTTTGTTGATTTGTGAAGGGCAGTTTTATAATTGTTCTTCTAGGTGGATCTGGATCTCAGGCAGATAAAGAAAGTTTAACTTTTTGGGGGGAGTACTGATGGCGGAGGGTAAGTAAGAGAGACCTGGAATCTTCTTTAACCAGTCCAGCATGTGAAAATGTCATATTTTAGGGTAGCATATTTTTAATATCCTTTAATACCCCAAAATATGCCACTTTAGCATAAAGATTATTTTGAGCTTTTGAAAAGCTCAATTGAAAAGCACTTGAAAGGCAGCAGACATAGTCAAAACTCTTTGGCTGCTTCCTTTCTGCCTAAAAGTAGGGCACAAATTTCCCTTTGTAAAGGCAATATAAATTTCATTTGTAATAGTGTTTCTCTTTCCAGTACCAGGAAGAGAATGACTCTTATCTGCATAACAAACTTTACTAAACAACCCTTATCTATTAAAGATTTACCAGTCACCTTTCCACAATTTCTTGCCCCTAGGAACCCAAACCTCCCACTTTCTGTTATCTAGTCACTACTCCACAATTTATCACCCTTTGTTAAAATGGCATGTAAGCCCCCAAGTCTAATTGCTTCTTGTGTTTTCATTTTTCTATGAGACTCCATGCACATTAAAAAAAAAATTAACATCAATAAAGAGACATATGCCTTTCAGCCCACTAATCTGTGCTTTGTCAGTTTAATTTGCAAGCCCCAGCCACACAACCTCCAGTCACTGCTATAGGTGCAGTGAAATTAAGACCTAAAAAATACCTGCTTTCTTGAGGATTTATAATCAAATTGAAAACACCTAGTCTTCTAAAAGAAAAATGGTTGAATGATGATACATCTATACTATGAAATACTAGAAAATGTTTGAAACTGGAATGTGGTAAAATAATTAAGTATTAATGCAGGTTGGGAAAGCTAAGATGCTATTAATTGATAAAAATCAAGATGTGGAGAAGCAAGTAAAGTATTATCTCATTTATGTGAAAATAAAACAATTTTAGAATGGTATTATGTAACCTGAATAATTCTGGCCAGTTTGTACTATCATTTTGAAAAGAGGCTCAGCATAGGATCATATTCCCAGAAACAACTTTCCTGAAGCCAAAGATAATTGAAAGCAGTGTTCATCCTTATTGCACTTGCTCAAAACATTGCCACAAGGGGAGGTACATTCAACTCTTTAAAAAATGCTCTTTTTATATCTCTTTCAGTCTCAGTAATCTCAGAGCAGTGGCTCTCCACAAAAACCTTTCATATTCCTTTCTCCTTTCTCCCTGAAAATCTCCTACACCCAATAGGATTGAACTCTGTCCTTTTTGCCTCTCCTTCAGCCTTCTTGATTTATTATTTTCTCTTCCTTAGTAGTTTACCTTTATTTCAATATGAATTTCTTAGCTTCCTAAGATCTCTCCTTGTCTTCCTCTAGACCATTACTTCAGTATGCATATTAAAGGCCACTAATTTTTGGGGGGGAGAGGAAACACTATAGGTGGGGAGAAACGTACCTGTTATACCTTTAATTGAAAAAAAATCAGAATAAAGATAGTACATACAATGCGAGTACAGCTACGGAAAACATATAACCTGAAAACTTTTATGGGAAGAAAAATAAACACTGAAGAAATGCACTAAAATGTTAACACAGATCATCTATTAAAATTGTTTTTCAATGGACAGTTTCCTCCTCCCTATTTACTTCTTGATATTTTCTTAAATATTTCTAATAAGCATGTATTTTATAACATACAAGCTTAAATATTATATACCTTAAGAAATTTGATAATTGTATATTTCTCAGCTAGAATCTATATTTTTGCTCATTTCTAGATTCAGATATATCTGAGTATATTTACCTAAAATAACAAGGAGTCTCCAGTGAGAGAACTCAATATATTAATAACAGAATGGGAAGTCTGGAAGACCAGGTTTGTGCAATCACTTTCCTGATGTCTGAGGGACAACAGATCTGATTATAATGTGTTATCTTTAAACTGCTGTGTCCGCTAGCTCCCCACTGCATGGTTAAGTCCTGAATTTGGGGGTAGCACTTGTAAAGAAAACCTGAATAAACTGTTTACACTGAAATATCTGATAGCCCCTAGAGTAAAAGGGGTAAAGCACTGAGGCAAATTGTGACCCAAAGGGGCAATACAAGCCTTTCCTCTCGTGTGGACCATGGCTTGGTTAGTGCCTTAAGGGCTCCAGGGAACCCAGAAACATTTCCACGTTTTGCATGCTACAGAGTGTGTGGAAGAAGGCAACTAGCATTATCAGCTAGTATCTTGCACCTAGTTCATTTAGGAGTCTATGTCTCAACAGTAGATATCCACCAAAAGGTCCACAGTGGGAAACAGAAAATGACAGGGCTTATTTAGGAGCACATCTGAAATAGTCACTGGGAATGGCTAGGATTATTTGGGGAACAGAAGGTTCTTTCAGGTCCCTCAGAGGATGGTGCTGCAATAGCATGAAAAGAAAGCCTAAAAATAAGGCTTATGTTACCGTTCCCCAACCAGGTTCACTTGCCCGTTGCCCAAGAGGAATCCAGTCCTCTGAGACAGCAAGGTTTACAACAGAGAAAGAGTTTATTCCACCTAGCACTAAGCCAGGAGATGGGAGAGATTTCTCCAATCCACCTTCCTGAGAATTTGGGAGACAGAGATTTTAAAGACCCTTGGCATAGGTAATTGAATCTGCTAATTGGCTGGGTTCAGGGCAGAACCATAAGGTTGTAGAAATTGTCTTCCTTGCTGATCAGGTTCTTGGGTGGGGGGGTCACAAGACCAGTTGAGTCAATTCCTTGGTATTGGCCCCTGGTCTGGGTGGTCATCTTTCCACCAGAAACTGCCCCTAGGTTTCAAAAAGGTGATATTATCTATGGAGAAAGTTAAGAATCTTTATGACCACCAGCTATGTGGCTCCAGAGTGGCAATTATACAGAAGTAAACAGGGGGACAGTGTATAATTATTATCATTATTTTCAGCCAGGCACTTACCACAGTTCTTACCTTGTACCCCTTTTTATTAATTTGTAAGCATGGTTTCAACATGACATATGGGGAAAGTGTTTCTTATCTCTCCTCTGAATACATCATCAACTCTATTCTTACTGAATGCAGAGATTCTGCGTAAAGATTATTCAGCCAGTTCCTCTTCTTCCTTTCCAGATCATATTTTTGGTTATTGCAAGCATGTTAGTTGGGGAGAAAAAAGATGTAAAGCATAAATATAGTCTCATGATTAACCTTTTATGAAGCTTGTATTTGGGGAATGGACAAATGGACAGGGTAAGACTCGTACCACTTTTGGTTAGTCAAATATTAGGTTTACTACATTCAGTTGTTTGAGAGATAATTTGATACATATTTACATTTAAATTGTTTGGCAGCAGGGTTCTATTAATTAATAGCCCTAAAAAAGATTTTAATTGAGCCTGTTGACATACTGACAGAAGACATTTTAAATTATTTTTTGTATCCTTGTCCTTCATTTATATGGACAATCAAGAAGTATGTCTTTTGCATGATTAAGTTCATGCTTGGTATTATAATAGTCTATATGTAAAGAATACAAAGGACATAGCTATTTGGTCTGACTATATATCTGATAGGCTTGGGATTCCATTTACTTGAATTCTATTATTTTCAAAATTTCTGTGTCAATAACTACTTAGTTGTCCAGGGATTGTGAGTTTATGAGTACAAATGGCCTCCTGATTTTTATTTTTTTTTCTTCTTTTTCTTTTTTTTTTTTTTATTACAGCATATTATGGAGGTACAAATGTTAAGGTTACGTATGGTCTCCTGATTTTTATAAAACAAAAACTAGCTCTTCTCTGGCAGGCAAAATGTTTCCACTAAAGTGATCTCCTTTTCTCACTTTAAATAACAAAGATATGATTTTTCTAAATGTTTTGTCTATGCAACATCTTTAACACCTTAATTGATTTGAAATGATCTTGGCCTTGTAAAATATGCTCACTAAACAGTTAGGTTTTTCTTTTTCCTTTAAATCAGTGTAAGCATTTTATAGCACCTGGTTCTTTGAAAAACAGAACCCACACCATACCTACAAGTTGGCATACAGCCAAGAAAGTCCTTTTGTGTGTGTGTGTGTATGTGTGTTTGTGGTGAATCATTCATAGCCTGTAAGATCTATCAAAATAGCTTTGTTTGAAAACCTTGTTTTTCTTATCTTTTTTTCTGATGACTCACATTTCAGTGCTTTCATGTCTAGATTCTCTTTTCTTTCTTGTTTCTCATCATGTTCATTCAGAAGATGTTCTTTCACTAGTTCCAAAATTTGTATTTCTATATTCTGTCAGTTTTCATCTTGAAACATACACACAGCAATATGCTCTGAATCATAAAATTCTGCATTAAATCCCAACACTTAAAAAAACCCATATTCTCAATATAGGTTTACCTGCACTTCTGTTGCCATTTTTATTTAGTACAAATTTATGAACATTTTAAATTCATTGGCACTTATGAAACCTGAAATTTTATTTTACTGTTAGGAAGATTTTGGCTGCAAAAACATAAGAACTAATGCTAAGTGGTTTAGACCATAAGCACTTAATGCCGCATGGATGCAGATGAAAGTATAGTGGCTCAGGGTTAGTTGAATTAGTAGTTCAATAATGGCTTCAAGTACTCAGGTTCATTCCATTTTTCTTTTCTGCAATCTTTTAAATCAGTTTTATTGAGGCAAAATTTATAAATAATCAATTTTAAGTGTACAGAGGAGTTTTGACAAATGTATACTCATATAACCATGACTACAATCAAGAGATTGGGCATTTCCAGCATTCCAAAAACTTCCATCAGCCCCTTTGCAGTCAATTCCATCTCTTCACACAATATCTGGCAATTTCAAATAAATGGAATTATATAGTATGCACTCCTTTGTGTTGTGAACTAAAACAAAATCTTAAGCCTCTCAGCTGACTGAATGGTCTTCCACTTGGCCAAGAGGACCCCAGGAAAACCTTAAAGCTGAGTTGCTGGCCATGAAGAAAAGGGACATCAAACACACCTTATCATGTCCCCTCCCTTTTGGAGTTCCTCTTTGTTACAATAAATATACTAAATAGTTAACAGCCTAAAGCCATGGACGGCAAAGCTTAAAGCATACCTGCAGGCCATTAATTTACTTAAGAGATGACTCAAGTTTTGGTAAATGTCCAGTGGCTTGTCTCTGATTAATAGACATCCTTAAGTTCAAACATTCCAAGCCTTTAGATGAAGCTTCATTTCTTTAACCAATAACAAATCAAAGAATCTTTAAACCCACCTGTAATCTGTAGCCTATAACCCCCAGCTTCAAGATGTCCCACCTTTTTGGGCCAAACCAATGTATGCCTTCCACACATTGACTTATGATTCTATGTGTAATTCCTGCTTCCATGAATATATAAAACCAAACTGTAACACAGCTGCCACAGGCATTTTCTCAGAACCTCTTGAAACACGTGCACTGGGCCATCATCCAGGTTGTTGCTTGTCTTGGTAGTTTGCTCCTTTTTATTGCTGAGTAATATTCCATTATATAAGTGATATATAAGAACTTGTCTATCCATTCATCAATTGATGGAAATTTGTTTCCAGGTTTTGGCTATTATGTATGAAGCTGCTCTAAACATTCACATACAAGATTTTGTGTAGATATAGGTTTACATTTGAGTAAATACTTAGGAACATGAATGCTGGGTTATATATTAATTAATATGTTTAATATAATAAGAAACTGCCAAACTGTTTTCCAGAGTGGCTGTACCATCACCAACAATATAAAAGAGTTTCCAGTTGCTTCACATCCTTGCTAACACTTGGTATCTTAACAGTATTTTTTGAAGAGCAAACATTTTAAATTTTAATGAAGTTAATTATCTATTTTTTCTTTTAGGTTTCCAGCTTTTAGTATTATTATTATTTTTAGACTTTCTAAGTACACAAATTAAAACATCACAAAGACTTTCTCCTAGGGTTTCTTTCAAAAATTTTATTGTTTTAGCTCTTACATTTAGATTTTGGTTTACGAATTAATTTCAAGTTAATTTTATGTGGGATGTGAGTTAAGGGATGAATGTTTTTCTTCCTTCCTTCCTTTTCTTTTTGCATATATGGGTATCTAAGTGTTCTAACATCATCTGTTGAGTGTCCTGCCTCTCCTGGTGTATTAGGTTTGTACTTTTCCCTACCCATGTATCACAAGATGACTGTAGCCATTCTAGGTACCACATCCAGAAGAATATCCTGAACAGGCTCTCTTTTGCTAGAAAGTGTTGAGGAAATTTTTTGTACCCCTTACTAACTAGACTTGACAAAGGTTTATTGTTTGCTGTCTAAACTAATCACTAGACATGGGGATGGGGCTACCATGATTCATTTCTTCATTCAACAAGGAAATGGCATGTTTTCTATATTCTTTCTAGGGTTGTGGATACAGTAGTGACTAAAACAGGCAAAACTATTGCCTGACTTCATGAAACATATGATTTACTGAGGAAGACTATTTGTCTATTGTCAAAATAAATATGTAAACTATATAGTACATTGCTGTATATTAATGGGAAATAATGGAAAAGAGGCTATGAAGTATTGTGGCTGGGTTGAAATTTTAGATAGGGTGGTTAGGAAAAGTGTCACAGTTGACTTTTGAATAAAGACCTGAAGCAAATGATGGAGTAGGCCATACAGATACTAGACTGAAGAGTGGTCTAGGCAGAAGGAAAAATGCAACGGGCAATCTTGGCCATATTTGGTGATGTCTGGGGACATTTTGGTTGTCCAGGTAACTTGGGGGAAAGGGAGTGCTGGGGAGGCCAGTGTTGCTGCTATCTACCCTACAATGTGCAGGATGACCTATGTCTCCACCTTCCTCCTACTCTAACAAGAAATTATCTGTATGGTCTGCAGGTTGAGAAATGCTGTTTTAAGTCATAGTAAAGACTGGCATATACTGAGTATATTAGAATGGCATTGAGGTGTTGTCAGCTCAGAAATTAAGCTTTTAAGAGGACTGTTAAAAGTCCTGTTTGGCTGTTTGTTGTGAGTAGACTAAAGGGGTAAAAAGGATGGAAAACAAGTATAGCATTTAGGAGGGTACAATTATCTAGACAAGAAAATATGGTTTGGACCAGGATGAACCCAGTAGCGGTGATAAGTGGTAGGTTGTGGATATATTTTGAAGGTTGAGCTAACAGGATTTAATAACATACTGCACATGTGCACGTGAAGGAGAGGAGCCAAGTATGAGTTATACACTGTGGCTGGTGCTAGAGCTGTATCTTCCCAAAGAAAGGGACCTGGAGAAGTGGTGGAAATCTGAACACATTTGGAAGGGGGGAAAGGCTATGCATGTGGTTATTAGGATAGGTAATAAATTTTATCTGTTAAATATATATCTTATGAAAATAAGAATGGACATTGTTGGATTATTGAATGACTACTTTAAAGGGCACAATTATTCTAAAGACTAAGTTTGTTGAACAATGCTTTTATATCCACTTCATCGTTTTTTTAAGAAATGTCTTGTCATGTCACCTTTCATTTTGGCCAGAGTTTGACAGATGTAGGAAGTTCCAATTCCTTATCCCATCAAGGTCATTAAAGGTCTTCAATTTTCCTTTCAGTATTTGCATCCCAAGCAATTACTGACTTCTGTGTACAATGCTGATGTATTGTTTAATAGTTATTTTCTAAGCATTTCTGTCTATAAAATATTGTAAGCTCACTATGAGTCCTTTTTTTTTTTTTTGTGAGTGGAAGAGAGACTTTATTAGATAAAACCCTTTGTTCTCGATTCAGGGTGTTTAATTTGCTTCTCTTTCAACTTTGTGACTTTTCCTGGTTCAAAAGGACAGTGATGGAGAGCAGCAGAGAATGTGTTAGAAAACTACGTAATATAGTACTCTCACTTGTCAAAAGAAATGTATAGCCTATAAACTGCGGTTAATTCCATTTCACAGATGAAAATACTTAGGTTTAGTAATTTCATTTAGTCAAGGTTATCCAACTAGTAAACAGCGGAGCTAGGTCCTGAGCCAATCTGCCTTTGAGGGCTTCAACGCTGTGTAATACTCCACTCTTACAACGCTCTTGCTCCACATTCACGTTCCATGTGGCCTGGTTAGTAAGATGAGTTGCTTGGTGAGAGTTCAGTAAGGACTTGGCGATTATCTTGGAAGCTCTTGGTACTCAGGTCACGGTACTGGAGACCTAAAATTCTTCCTATACATATGCACGTCGTGGTTATTTCACACCAGTCTGCTTTGATGGCTCACCCTCCAGACTCTGGCGGGAGAGGCTGGATGGCAACAATAAGCTCCCATTCCCGATGTAGCCCTGCCACCCTCTCTCTTTCCCTGGGCGTCTCCAGGCGCGGACAGGCCGCTGGAAGGCCGCCGCGGGCCTGGCCTCTGCGCCTGGCGCGAGGCGGCGCCGGACTCGCCCTGCGCAGGCGGGCTGCAGAGAGGGTAGGTTGGCGCCTTCCGAGGAGGGCCGGCAGGGGCGCAGGGCCCGCCTCCCCGCGGGATTGGAGGCCCGCGGGCCCCGCCCGGCCCAGCGAGGCCGGCGGGAGGCGGCGCGCGCGGCGGGACGGCGCGAGAGCTGAGGCCGGGTCAGTCTTCTCCGGCTCCGGGGTTCCAGGGATCCGGGCGGGACCCCGGCACGCCCGCGGGCTGCTCCCCGCCTGCCGCGCCGCGCCGCGGGCCCGGGACGGGCTGCCGTCGGAGCGAGACGCCGGGGCCTCCGGGGCGGGGTCGTTGGTTCCTCACTTGTTCCTAACTCGGAGTAAGAACCTGGCGCCGCCTTCAACTCGGCGTTCGCCGAAAGTGGGGTTGGAGGAGTTAGGCGGCAAAGAGTTGAGTTTCTCTTTTTGCCGGTGCAGAGAGAACTCGAGGCGGAACTTAGTCTCCAGACGCCAACGGCCTTCCGGGTGGTTGGGGAGGGACCTGGCCTGGGGTCCTGGGGTCCTGGGGCCGCTGAGGGCGGGACCCGGCGGGTGGGCCGCGTTACTTCCGTTTCCTCCCCCAGTGTCGGTGACTGCCGTCGGCCCAGAGCTCAGCTCCGACTCGCGCGAAGGCCCCGGGTGCCGTTTGTCGCTGGAGACTCGTGCTGAGCCCTGGACCATAGCTCTGGGAAGTTACCCAGAAGTGGCAGGGACGCCCCGGAGAGGAGGCTGCCCCCAGGATGCGCACTTCGTAGTCAGGGTCTCCTTTCAGGTCTTAAGCGCCGATGCCCCTGACTTGCCCCCAAACTGTGTTTTCTTTATGATTGGTTAGAATTTATGCTCTACTCAGTAGTTGTTTTTCAAAGACTTTAAGTTTTAAATCAGCAAATGGATAATGGGCATCAGTGGACGTAATGTATTGGTCGAGAGAAACCTCCATAAAAACTTTCTACTTGATGATAAAACTCCTTGGTCATGGTTCACCATCCAAATTCCTGGCTTCCCTTGTGCTCCTGTTGGGAGGAAGACAGGTGAATTTTGTTGAGGTGGTAGGCTGTGTTCCTATTGTTAAGTAAAAGCAGGGCATCGGATTAAGTAGGTGAAGGAGGGAAAAATCTATTCAAGGAAAAATGGATACTTTCTCATATGGAAGATGGGAAGTTTATATGAGAAAAACTTTACATTTATGTATATATATTTATAATTAACTTTCATATCAAAAGTACTCATCAATTAAAAAAAATTCTTTGGAAATACTTAGAGGACCACCGTTACCTTCACGTTTAAGTTAGTTTCAGCCATATATGCTGGTATTTTTTTTCCCTAAGAAATTTTCTTCAACTTAAAATCTCCCATTGTGATATTTGCTAACCTGTGTACAATTATAGTTAATTGATTAAAATTGTGTGGCTATACTGCAGAGATTTTGCTTTTGTTGTTGGTAGTACAGCAGTGATCTCAGGCAGGGCTATTTTCACTTTGATGAAGTGAGGAAGAGAAAGGGTAAGAAGGCAAGAAGCTAAGAGAGTAGTATGCTAGCCCTGGAACTACTCAGTGACCTAGTATTCTACTAAATTATATATCCATGAAAATCCCTTGATCATTTAACAAGTATTTACTGAGTACCTACTCTAGGTCAGATGTTTTGCTTGGTAGCGATGGTGTATAAATACATTGCCATTGTCTGTATCTGCAATATAAAACTATTCTTTCAAAGATGAAAAGACCTTTTCATCTTTAACACTTAACAGTCTCATCTAAAGAGTATTCCCATGTCCATGAAATTTATTTTATTTTTGTCATTGGAAATTAATCCCTTGTTTCTTAAGGTGTATTCTGCACTGTTAATATGCATTATAAATTCTCTAAATGAATTTTGGAAATGTTTAAATGAAATTAAACAGATTGGTTTGTTTTTGTTTTTTAATATAAGTACTTCTTAGATTTCAATATTGTATGTGAATTTCTAATTTGAATATAGTATATGGCTTTCCCATATTGAATTGACTGTAGAATCTTAATTTCTGGGAACCTGGGAAAGTTCCCATAGAAGACATTTTGGGAAATGTAGTTTAACTCTAAGGAGTTTTTTTGTTTGTTTTTATTTTTACCCATTTATCTCACCCTTCCTGCCAACAGAAGTGATGCCACCAAGAAGAAATGAGAAATACAAACTTCCTGTTCCACTTCCAGAAGGCAAGGTTCTGGATGACATGGAAGGCAAACAGTGGGTACTGGGCAAAATGATTGGCTCTGGAGGATTTGGATTGATATACTTAGGTAATGTATAAGTGTAAATTATCAAATATTCTTATATATGTGACTGTTAATGCAATTATGTAATAATTTAAAAAATTGAAAAATACAGAATTCATAAATGTACTTTACTAGAATCATGAATGTACTTTATTAAGTAGTAATATGAAGAGAGTTAATGTTTAGTACAGTGTCTAGGTTCATGACATGACTGACCTCCTTGTCCATGTTTTTCTGAATAACTCTTAGAAGTCTTTTCAGAGTATAATTATACAATCTGCCAGACAGAATGCTAATGTTCTTTTTTTGAGAGCTTGTTTTCTTGGAAACATGCGTTTTGCAGCTCAGAAACCACAACTGTATAAATATAAACACTTTCTGTTTGTGAATCTTAATCATTAATATTTAGGTAATACAATGGTCCAGTCATTTCTTAACTAAGCTCCACTGGAGAATATATAGATAAGGCATCCATTGAATAGAATGAATTAACTTCTCTCTTGTGTATCTAGAGTGGTACTAATTAATTATATGCCATCCTTGGGATAGTAGAGAAGGTAGGCACTCAGATTATTTTCTGTGTTCTGTGGTATAGATAAGGAATCTTGGCTGGCTATGCTTTCACACAGCATGTAAACGTCTAAAAATTACTCTGAATTTAAGTAAATCATTCAGGGCTATCTTAAATCCATGGGGAATGAGGAGGGGATATCCATTGTAAGACTGGATTTGGTGAATAAAATAAGATAAATATTAGTGATTTTTAAATAATACTCTCAAGGATAAATTCTATATTACTTCTGTTTCTATAGGAGTTTAAGAAGTTGAAAAAAGACCTTTGAAGGAATCTTGAGTTCCTCATCAAATATTTCTAAACAAATATGTTTCATGGATCATGAAAGAAAAAGATCCTTTTCCGATAAAATTAAGATGGTAGTTTTGAATGAATGGATGAAATTTGGTCAGTAAGCAGCTGCTTATTAATTACCTCAGTGTCTAATCTAGTTGGAAAGACAAGATCAGCACAAAAAAACTTTATGGGCTAAGTAAAGGATAGTTTCCTCATTTAAAGGGTTTGAACTTGCTTGAGAAATGCTGATTCTCAGTACTAGAGTGAATGGACAGGCAGTACTATACAATAGGAGTGTCATGTAAGCCACATATGTAATTTATAGGAGCTACATTAAAATATGTTAACACATTTCATACTGTATAGAAATCTCTAAGACATACACCAGGGACCACACATTTTGGGGCAAACTGCACGTTATTTAAATCATAACTACAGATCATAATGCACTTTAGGTGTTGTTTTTAAATAATTATAATATTTTTATTTACAAAAAAAATTAAACAACTAATTAAACAATTAAAGTTCCTAGTACTTGTTTAATGTATGGTACTGCGTAAAACATTTTCCTTTATGAAGAGGGACCAAACAAAATTTACGTAAGTATCTGATTCACCCCTTTTTCCATGGGCGGCACAAACTCTGCAGGTTCTCGTAGGAAATTTTTCTTTCCACTCACTGGAATACACATAGGTTCATGCTGCTTCATATCACCTGACAACCTTTTGGGTAGATCTTTATGAGGTGCTCTCCTTGCACCCCCAGGGGAAGGGCTAGGCAGATTTGTCTCTGGTTCGGAGAGCCTTCATTATTGTCATCCATTATCTAGTCTGTCACCACTGATAGCAGAAACTGTTTATACTTCATGTTTGCTTGTGGATTGAGGACGTTGTACACTCTAAATGAATTGAAAAGTCCACAGCTTATAAGGTACAACACTACTTTCTCTGTCCATTTCATCGTTTTCCTTAGAATGGAACAACATGAAAGCAATTGATCCGCACGGTCAACACCTTTCATGTGGGCATTGTATTCCCTGATGCGGGCAGGTTTTACAATATTCTCTCCCGTTTTTCTGGGTTTTTTTTCCTGTTGTTGAGACAGAAATGTCATGGATC
>VSMD01116514.1:0-12575 GCA_008750895.1 Mirza zaza | reverse complement strand
CTTCTACCTGATTCCTATTATCAGGGAAGCTGATCTAAAACACATACGAGGGCCAAAGAGGGGAAGAGAAAGGTGGAGAGGGCAAGTGCCAGGCAGCCATACAATTGCACTGACCATGGGCAATGGGCTCATCTTTGCTTTCAGACGTGCGAATAATCCAGCTCTAAAATGCACACAGAAAAGAACATGTGAGGACACAGAGAGGAAGTGGCCATCTGTAAGCCCAGGAGAGAGACCTGCCAACATGTTGATCTTGGACTTCTACCTTCCAGAACTGTGAGAGAACAAATTTCTGTTGTTTAAGCCACCCAGAGTGTGGTATTTTGTTATGGCAGCCCTGGCAAACTAGCACAGCACGTGACCATCTCTGGCCAATGAGAGTTGAGGAAAAGTGTACAGGAGGTCTGTGATCAAAGCTTGCTCTCTCTGAAAAAGGAGCCACAGGAAGAGATGATCCCTCTTCTCCCTTGTAAGTGGTCCAGGAACACCAATAACTATCTCATCCTCAGATACAGGAGGAAGCCAAGGTAGAGAGGCTGAAAGAGCCTAGGTCCTTGAGACATTGAGAAGCTGCTGATCAACCAAGCCTGGAGCCTGCCCTCTCTCTAGATTTCCTATTTCATGGAGTGATGTGTTTGCTTTTTGGTTAAGCTTCTTTGAGTTGCGTTTTCTGTCAGTCAGAGCTGAAAGCATCCACACTGACCTAGACCTGAACTAACAAATGTGAAGGGCAGTGGGATTTGGAGGAGGTGGTGTGAGAACAGAGTCAAGGGGAAGTGGGAGGTGGAATCACAGTCACTGATTTGGGATGACGGTGTTAGAAGGGGCAATGTCCCTAAAATAGATCTACCATTTTTGTCTGTTAGATAGTGTCAATGTTAGGTTGTGCCATGATTTATGTATTAATACCACTAAGGATGAGATGCATAGTGATATTAAAGATGTCACAATACGAAGAAAATGTGTCTTGGAATCAGTAAAAAGAAAGCACTAAAAGAAGTATAAATTTGTAGCTTTGCTTCCTGGTTGGTATTTTATTTTCTTCTGTCAATATATTTGAGTATTTTTTGTAAAACAGTACCTCGAAGCTACAAAGACACAAAATATCAGCTTCACCAAGAAGTTCACATTTTTTCCCTAAGAACTGCCATATTATTAGTGCTATATGACATCACTGAGGAGGACCTGATCAATTCTGTTACAGCTGAAGGGAGGATCTGAGAATGAAGGATGACATCAGGATGGGAATGATACAGGACGTTTGAAGCATCATTTGACTAACTCATTTGATTTAGTTCAAATGCACTCTGTAGTAAATTTTCACTAATTTGTGTCAAAATGGGAAAATTAAGGACAATGTAGTGAGTCTTTCTGTGAAATTGATTTTATTCAGTCTAAAGTTTTATATTTATTTTGAGATGATCTCTTTCATATTTTGTGGTTAAACTTTCCTTTTTCTGTGAAATGATTATAGTAGATGTTTAGCTTTTTGAAAAAGTTTGATTTTGTAAGAAAGGAAGACACAAACAAAAATTCCATGGCAACTCTAGTTAGTCTCTTCATCTATTTTCTTTTCTTTTTTTCTTTTTTGAGACAGAGTCTCACTTTATTGCCCAGGCTAGAGTGAGTGCGTGGCATCAGCCTAGCTCACAGCAACCTCAAACTCCTGGGCTCAAGCAATCCTGCTGCCTCAGCCTCCCAAGTAGCTGGGACTACAGGCATGCGCCACCATGCCCGGCTAATTTTTTCTATATATATTAGTTGGCCAATTAATTTCTTTCTATTTATAGTAGAGATGGGGTCTCGCTCTTGCTCAGGCTGGTCTCGAACTCCTGAGCTCAAAGGATCCGCCCACCTGGGCCTCCCAGAGAGCTAGGATTACAGGCGTGAGCCACCGCGCCCAGCTCTTCATCTATTTTCTTTGGTAAATATATTGGTCTATGAAGTCCCCAAATCTGGGAACAACACTAGTAGGCTAGCAGATGACCTTTAAGATTTGTCCTTTAGAGCCTGCTAATTCCATGAGTTATCACTGTGTAAAGAACCTGCCCTGAGTCCTCACCTGCATGGGCATCGTGCCAGGGGAGGGTGGGCTGGAAGCCTGGGCCAGGCCCCGCTGGGCTTTCTCCATAAAGGGCCCAGCGCATCACCCACATCAGGGGCCTCTGCAGNGGAGGGTGGGCTGGAAGCCTGGGCCAGGCCCCGCTGGGCTTTCTCCATAAAGGGCCCAGCGCATCACCCACATCAGGGGCCTCTGCAGAGGAAGCTCCACCCAGAGGGCAGCTGACTCTGAGCTCCTGGCTGCTGTGAGGGAGGAGGCAGCTCTCTGTGCTGGAGGGAACTCAGCTGAGATTCGCACATGTCTGTGAGTTGGGGGATCCTGGTTTGAGCTCATGTCTGCTTTTGGTCCCAGAGATGTATGGAATCTAAACAAAATGCAAAGGGCTTTGGAGTCATTATAGGATTGGACTGGGGAGGGAGCAGGGATGTAGAGAAAACAGATGGTAAAGACAGTGACCATCTTGCTTTTCTTTAGATTATGATGAAGGAACTTGGCTTCCTGCTGTTTCTCATTGTGGCCACCAGAGGGTGGAGTGAAGGTGAGTCACTTGTCTGGGGGCAGCTGTTCCTGCACTCAGCTCCAGTGTTGAAGGAGAACAGAACTGGCTGGGTGGTTCCCAGGATACTGGTCTCTCCTGGGCCACAGGGGATGTCTCTGAGATGCGGGGAGGTGGACCTGGATGTAGGCAAAGTGCTGATTTCTGGCCTCTTGTTGGAAGAATCGGGCCTGTAGCAGTGAGAGTGTTGCCTGAGGCATGTCCCGGGTCCAGCTTTGTGCCTCCGTGTGGCCCCTCCCAGCCACATCCCACACGTGTGGCCTTGGCCATGGGATTTCCGTGGGAATTGTGTGGTCTGCTTGCTGCCCAGAGAATATTCTTTCCCCAGTCTTCCTTCTACAGCAGAAATAACACTGGCATTTAAAATTTTATATTTGTCTTCATATTTATTTTTTGATTTTTACAAAAGTAAAGGCTATTTCTAAATGTCTTCTCACTTAATCTTCACGAAAACACTTCATTAGCTTTGTTTTAGATATGAGGAAACTGAGTCTCAGATATGTTAAGTACCACTCCAAGGACACTCAACTAGTAGGCACTGAGTTACTTATAGGTGAATACCTCTGACCTCAAAGCTTGTGAGTACTGTCATTCCTCTAGCCTTTTAGAGTAGTTTGCAGACTCTTTAGCCTTAAGATTAGTATATAAGGTTCTTTATTCTGTGCCTCTGCTAAACTCGTAGCCATAGTCTGCCCACCGTTCCCTACCTCACACCCTATGTTTTGGCTACATTAAGCTGCTTCTATTTCTTCAACAGGCCAGATTATGCTGTATTTTTTTCCCCAGGCTTTTGGACATGCTATTGTCCCTTCCTTGAATTCTATTCTCTTCTCTTTCTTCCTATTGGTGAATCATGTTTGTCCTCTCAGAATAAATGATGGTGTCACTCGGACTAGGAGGACTTGAGTGATTAAGACATAAGACAATCCCTGCCACCCACCTCCACCTATAACTCCCAAACAACCTTCCAGTCTTGCCTCTCCATTCTGCACTCTCACCTTTGTTTGTTCTCCTGAGCTTTTCTATCTTTTTGTTTGGCTCATCAACCGGGATAAAGTTCATAGAGTGCCGTGGCATCATCATCGCTCACTGCAACCTTAAAGTCCTCGCCTCAAGTGATCCTCATGCCTCAGTCTCCCAAGTAGCTGGGACTACAGTTGTGCATTACTATGACCAGCTAATTTTTCTATTTTTGTAGGGATGGGGTCTCACTCTTGTTAAGGCTGGTCTCAAACTCCAGG
The DNA here is from genome assembly GCA_008750895.1 of Mirza zaza. NCBI lineage: Eukaryota > Metazoa > Chordata > Mammalia > Primates > Cheirogaleidae > Mirza > Mirza zaza. Next base: position 8,716 of record VSMD01116514.1, on the reverse strand, counting down.
CCTCAAGTGATCCTGTAGCCTTGGACTCCCAGAGTGCTACAACTGTAGACGTGAGCCCATGCGCTGGGCCTTGCTTATCTTTTATCATGTTTTCTTCTCAATATAATTTTCTGTTGACTTATCAACAACTCCTCTAGGGATAAGCTCTTGGGGGGGATGTTTAAGTTCTTTGACTGCCCAGTGCTTAGGGCAGGGCTGGGTACAGGGTGAGTCATGTGGAGGCAGGCATGTATGAAGCCTGTGCTGGGTGTTGGGTCAAATGGGCTGAATGAATATGACAGTGGGTATCTCTGGGTCTTACCACCCCGGCAGCGAGGCTCTGCTACCGTGGGGTGGAATCACTTGGAAACAGTGACCAGGAGAGGCTGGGTTTTGTGACAAATCAGCAAGGAGAATAACACTGTGCGTATTCTCTAGAGGTGGCCAATACTTCCTCCCAGAAGGGGACCTGCTCTTCTGCGTCTCCATCTCTGCCCAGAAGCTGCAAGGAAATCAAAGCCGAGTGCCCCAGCGCAGGTGGTGAGTGATGAGACATTCAAACAGAGCCCTCTTAGGGCAATCAGGGTTTTGTCCTCTGGGAGGTTTTTTTCCTTAAAGTTAAGAAAAAATTGTTGTAACATGTATATATATTACATATGGGATGATATTTGCCACTTTAATTTTAAATATAACATTTATCTGGAGTAATTACCTACACAACCTTGTGCAACCATCACCACCATCCATCTCTGGAATTGTTCATCACCTCCATACCCACTCAGCAACAAGTCCACATTGTCCTCTCCCCCAGCCCCTGGTAGCTGCTATTCTGCTTTCTGTCTCTATGGATTTGCCTTTTCCAGTTACCTCATATAAGTAGAGTCATGTGATATTTGTCTCTTTGTATCGGGCTTATTTCACTCTGCATAATGTTTTTAAGGTTGATCCATGTTGTAGCATGGATATGTCATTCTTTTTTATCCACTAATGTAAAGAAACACACACATACACACACATATCCTGCATTTTGTTCGTTTATCTATTGATGAATATTTTGGTTGTTTCTCAATTCAAATATTGTTGTGACTCTTGTCACTCATGCTGCAATGAACACTGCTGCACTAGCATCTATTGAGTCCCTTTTCCCACTTCTTTTCGGTATTAAAAAAAACCTAGCAGTGGAGTTGCCGGGTCTTAGGATAATTTCATGTTTAACCTGATAGGAACGACACTGGCCACCGGGAGTTTTGGTAACTCTATGTTCTGTCTCAGTCTCAGAAGCATGATCTTCTAAATTCAGGGAGATTCCAGGCCACCCGGGAACACTTAGTGGCAGGACTCAGGGAGGAGGCTTTAGGCCATGTGTCTGGTTCCTCGGGCCTCTGTGGTGGTGGGGACTGAGATGGCCGTGAGCTCTCAGACAGGGAGGCTCTGGCTGGTTCTCTCTGCAGATGGCCTGTATTTCCTCCGCACCAAGAATGGTGTTGTCTACCAGACCTTCTGTGACATGACCACTGAGGGTGGTGGCTGGACCCTGGTGGCCAGCGTGCACGAGAACAACATGTATGGGAAGTGCACGCTGGGCGATCGCTGGTCCAGTCAGCAGGGCAGCAGAGCAGACTACCCAGAGGGGGACAACAACTGGGCCAACTACAACACCTTTGGGTCTGCAGAGGCGGCCACAAGCGATGACTACAAGGTTGGTGCCACTTCCCATGCACTGGGAAAGGGTGAGGAGTGAGTGTGTGTGGCCACAGCACGCAGGAAGGAGGGTTTGAAGGGGGACAGGGAAACAGGGCTGGAGAAAGGAAGGAAATTCACATCTTGCATCACAACTTCCTCCTCACAAGGAGGTTAGGGAGGTGGGTGGTGGGGAGTCCTCACCTGCTGGAAGTGGGGGTGTCTGAGCACAGGTGACCATCTGTCCCACCCCCGGAGCCCAGAGCTGTGAGCTCAGCTGAGGGCTGCACGTGTGGGCCTTTGCCTCGTGGGACCCCCTGGCCCCGTGAGGCTCAGTGTGTGTTGCTGTGCAGAACCCTGGCTACTACGACATCCAGGCCCAGGACTTGAGCATCTGGCATGTGCCCAACAAGTCCCCTCTGGAACATTGGAGGAAGAGCTCCCTGCTGAGGTACCACACCGATACTGGCTTCTTAAAGAGACTGGGACACAATCTGTTTGGCCTCTACCAGGTACACAGGGCGCTGGCTGGGGCTGGTTTCATGGGTGTGGGGAGAAGCAAGTGTCTGAGGTTGGGCAGGAGCTGTCTTCAGTGGGTCTGTCTCCCATGGTCTCCTAACCTTGATTTCCGGTGGCTTCTGTCCCGCTTCTCTCAGGAATTCTGAGCCAGGCAAGAGAAAAGACCTGCGGGAGAAGAGACTTGGGGCAGGAGAGGAGAGAGAGAGAGAGAATGGGAAGGAAGTGGTCTGGGCTGTTGGAGAAGTGCAGCTCCTGAGTGACTAGCAGCTGCACACGGGAAAGATTTTTTTTTTTAGCAAGAAGTTTCTATGAGCAAATTGTGCTCAATAATGAAGTGGTTATTTCATATTTTTCTAGTAAATTTGCTATATCCATTGTCCCAGAATATGAAGAAAAATGTTATATTAACTCAAAGATGATAATCCCATGTTTTATTTAGGCTCATCATTTATTTACATGCATTCAAGAATAACCTGTTTTTACTTATTTTATTTATTTGTTTATTTATTTTTTGTTTCACAATATGACGGGTGGGGGGAAGGGTCTTATTTTGAGTGGTTTTGAGATAATCTCAGTTGCTGAGAAGGCATCGTTTTCCCTGTGAGCAGCAGCATCCCTGGGAAGGAATGGCTGGTAAGGACAAAGCTATTGTCCTTGCTCAATGACGTTGTTTGTTCCCCATAGAAATTCCCTGTGAAATATGGAGAAGGAACATGTTGGAAGGACAACGGCCCTGCGATCCCTGTGGTCTATGATTTTGGCGATGCCCAGAAAACAGCGTCTTATTACTCACCTCTTGGCCAGAGTGAGTCTTTAATGCTCCTCCGAACTCTTGGTAGGAAGAGTTTCAGTCCGATTGAATTCATTCAGTTAGGACAGGTAGCAGTTATTAATCAGTAACCACGGCTCAGATCTCTTCTATGCATGTTACTGGGGTTGTTCTACTTAGTCTGCTTGACAGCCTTACGGGCTGAGCTGTCATTGACCTCATTGCAGGAAACAGAGGCACTGAGAGTTTGGGGAACTTGCTGAGGTCACAGGGCACGTTCACAGGGGAGCTCGCGTCTGCACTGAGGAAATTTGGCTCCAGACTCTCTAGTACTGACAACCCCACTGTCCGCCCCTCAGGAACTTGTTGGGACCAGGCCAGGTTCATGTACACAGGGCAGGACAACCAACAAAATGGGGAGGACTTATTTCTTTTTTAATTGTGAGGAGTAACCGTTAATTTATTTTGTGTGAATCTAAAGTTTGCAGCCTAGTATCTTTCACAGAGGCTGAGCCTGTGCTGTAAAATTCAAAGCTGATATCATTGAGATTTGAGATTTTTTTTTTTGAGACAGAGTCTGACTTTTTTTGCCAGGGTTAGAGTGAGTGCCATGGCGTCAGCCTAGCTCATAGCAACCTCAAACTCCTGGACTCGAGTGATCCTACTGCCTCAGCCTCCTGAGTAGCTGGGACTACAGGCATGCGCCACCATGCCCGGCTGATTTTTCGTATATATATTTTCAGTTGGTCAATTAATTTCTTTCTGTTTTTGGTAGAGACGGGGTCTTGCTCAGGCTGGTTTCGAACTCCTGACCTTGAGCGATCCACCTTCTTCGGCCTCCCATAGTGCTAGGATTACAGGCGTGAGCCACCACACCTGGCCGACATTTGAGATTTTAAAATAAAAGAGAGTAAGAAAAATGTAACAAGGAACAGAGGGAATCTGCCTCCTAATCGCTGCCACCCCGCCCTTGGAGGTGTTCAGTGTGATTTTCCTGCATAGCTGAATTTCTCTTCACAAGTCTCTGGCAGACGAGAGGCCCTCCCTGACGACAAGCTCTTGGTCTCTTGGGTGGGAAGATGTCCCTGATGGGAAGTTTGGGGCCAGGATGCACCATCCGTTGGCTCAGAGGAGCTGAGCTCCAGCAGTGCGGCTGGAGTGTTGGGCTGTAGCCTGAGCCTCAGCATAGAGAATCTCTGGGCTGGAGTAAAGAGGCTATTTCTAGCATCTTCCTTGAATGCTGTTTCCTGTCTCTTGTTTTCAGGGGAATTCACTGCAGGATTTGTTCAGTTCAGGGTATTTAATAATGAGAGAGCAGCCAACGCCTTGTGTGCTGGAATGAGGGTCACCGGATGTAACACTGAGCATGTGAGTCTTTGTGGGGATCAACAGGGCTGTGAGGCTGACTTTGTCACTGTGTGTTGGTATGTGTGTTGGGTGTGGTACGAGTGTGGTGTGAGTGTGTGTATGTGTGTGTGTGACTTTCTCTTGCTGATTGTTGGGTTTCTGGGGCAGAGCTGTGGGACCCTTTGTCTAGGTACAGACATCCTGTAACTTTGAGGACTGAAATTGAGGCTGAGGCTTCACAAGAGCCACTGCTGGATGCTCAGCCTTTGGCAAAAGCACTCAGTCTCCTGCAGTGGGGGTGAGGCTTCCATGCAGGAACATTCTGTGGAAGCCTTTTGAAGCTGAGATTCCTTGTCCTTCTTCATCTGTGGTTTAGCTTTCAGAGAAAAGTGGTCTTCCCCAACCCTGGCCTGGGCTTGCATAGCTACACAGTGTGTTGGGGGTTACCAGGAGGGTCCTGGACATCACCTTCTAGAACCTCACTCAGGCCATTCCCCCATGCGCCTGTGGGGATAAACAATGGGTGTTGATGATTTCCAAAGTGTTTACCTTGAATACCAGTTGAACACAGAGGATGGGAAGAGAAAAAGACCAGAACAACCTCATGGTCATTTACTAAGTGTAAATGACCTCAGTGTCATTTACTAAGTTAGGGTGTCTGGATGACAAGCAGTTTGGGGTCCATGGGGAATATTTAACTGTGTTTTAGTCATATGGAGCTTGAGATTCCTGTGTGGAGATCCAGGTTGGATTTCGAGGTCTTCAGCACAAAGAACATCTGCACAGGAGATAGAGATTTGGGGGTCATAGCGAATTGTTAGTTACTGAAGCCAAGATGGTCATGCAATAAGGGACAGGGAGAGGTGTCCTGTACTGAGGAGAAGCACCTTAAGGAGTTCATGAAGCAATAGTCCCGCCAGGGAATCCTAGAATGACTGTTCAGAAAAGTTGGAGGATAGTGAGGAGCAGACAATGAGGTCACTAAAGCTAAAGGTATAGAGGTTTTCACGGGAGGAAAAGATCAACGCTGCCAGTGGTGAGTCTCTTGAGGACCAAAGATTGCACTGGATTTGGCCGTCAGGCTGTCATTGACCTCACCAGCAGATCTCTCATCTGTGTCTCTTCCTCTCCCTTTTTGGCAGCACTGCATCGGTGGAGGAGGGTTTTTCCCAGAGGGCAATCCCCGCCAGTGTGGGGATTTCTCTTCCTTTGATTGGAGTGGATATGGAACTCACGTTGGTTACAGCAACAGCCGAGAGATAACTGAGGCAGCTGTGCTTCTATTCTACCGTTGAGAGGGGTGTCGTATGGGTCCCAGACCTCCTCTCTCAACCGTGGGATCCCAAGGATGGCGAGCAACTTATCAACTGGATTGTTAATGGCAGAGGACAAGAGAATAAATCCTATTATATCAAAGCTTGGTGTGTCTGTGAATTATTTCCTACAGGTAGTGAAACACTGTAGCAGATTTCAAAGAATGTCTACTGCTCTGGTTGGTTCTACTTCAACCACTTTTTTTTTTTTGAGACAGAGTCTCACTCTGTTGCCCAGGCTAGAGTGAGTGCCCTGGCATCAGCCTAGCTCACAGCAACCTCAAACTCCTGGGCTCAAGCAATCCTGCTGCCTCAGCCTCCCGAGTAGCTGGGACTACAGGCATGCGCCACCATGCCCGGCTAATTTTTTCTACATATATTAGTTGGCCAATTAATTTCTTTCTATTTTTGATAGAGATGGGGTCTTGCTCTTGTTCAGGCTGGTTTTGAACTCCTGACCTTGAGCAATCCGCCCGCCTTGACCTCCCAGAGAGCTAGGATTACAGGCGTGAGCCACCGGGCCCAGCCTTCAACCACTTTTTTATTGGAATGTCTGGGCTTATGAATCCTGATAGAGAAACATGTCCCCTCCATCCCCTACTAGGTAGCCCTTAAAATAGCCAGAGGAATGAAGGGCAGGAGGAAGCATTTTATCCTAACCCTTCCTACCACATGTGGGCTGAGCAATTACATCCTCAACCTGAGGATCCTAAAGAAGAAAACAATTCATCTGTGGGGGTGCACCAAAGAGGAACGGGATGCACCCAATATCCCTGTCTGGTATATTGTAGGCTTAGTGGTTGGGGCATTGTCTGTAGGGAAGCCCGAGGCTGGCANTATGCTGAATGACAGTGACTCTTCTTTTGTGGTGCCTTCACTGTTCCAGGGTTCTCATGTTTAGGTGCTTATTCAAAGGAGCCAAGTGACCAAATCATCCCCAAATCATGTTATTGGTGCCAATTAAATGGTGATGACATCAGTTTTGACATATGACTAAATACTAGACATTCAAGCGTTTCCGCTAGAATGCAAATCTGATTATAACAAGCCCTTCCAATTTTCCCCTCCTCGAGTGTCAATTACTGCTCCTTTGCTAAAAGCTGAAGTTCAAAGTTCTTAGGCCTTGGGGAAATTAGAAGAAGAGGAAGCAGAGGAGAGGAAGAAGAAGGGAAATAGGAAGCTGAAGAAGTTTGCCTTAGAAATGTTTGGGAGAGTTCTCTTTGTTTAAACCAGATTTCTTTGGGTCTGGGTTAGAATTTGTCGCTATTCTCTCTGTAGTATTTTACTTGCTTTCTGCTGCCTTCTGTCCTGTCTTTTCTTCCTGCCTTCTCTCTTATCCCTTGTCCCAATCCTAAAACACAGAGGTCTGTGCCCCTCAGCACTCTCAGCTGTCCTACCTCCAACTAGAGCAGACAATAGGAAACCTGAGTAAGTTTTCACCTCCCACCTGTGTTCCCGTGTGTGTGACTCGCCTGCTGTGTCCCAGACAGTGTTGGCCGGGAGTGCACAGAACAGCGGTGTGACAGGTGAGTGACATTTCTTTCTCTTTCACGTCTTCTTTTTTTCAGTCATTCCAACAAAAATTAGTGAATGTGTACAGTCTCCTAGGCAAGGTGCTGGGATCACAGTGATAGAGAAGACAGATGAACCCAATTCTAAATCTCCAGGTGGTAGAACCCATGGGTCCCCTTGGTGCAGGGTGGGAAGGTCTCACAGGAGAGCCTCCCAGGGATCTGTGGGAGCACAGAGGAGCAGCCCCGAATCCAGAAATGAATGTTAGGGAGGACTTCTCTGAGAAGTCGACTTTACCTTCACTCTCCCTTCCACTCTGCAGTGACCACAGAGATCTCTGAACTGGGAAAGTTTCCACCTGTCGTTATATTCATTGTGCCCCACTTTTGTAGACTGAAGTTGTCAGGTCCAAGCTCTGGCATCAAGTGGAATTTGTACAAATCCTGGCTCCCTAAATTCACGTGACTCTTGAAATGATTTTTATGTATCAGCGACTCAGTCTTTTTTATCCATAAAAACAGATAACAGCAGTATAGTAGTAAAGTTTTTGTGTGCGGGTTTTTTTTTTTTTTTTTTTGAGACAGAGTCTCACACTGTTGCCTGGGCTAGAGTTCTGTGGCATCGTCCTAGCTCACAGCTACCTCAAACTCTTGGGTTCAAGCGATCCTCCTGCCTCAGCCTCCCGAGTAGCTGGGACTACAGGCATGCACCACCATGCCCGGCTAATTTTTTTCTATACATTTTTAGTTGGCCAATTAATTTCTATTTTTAGTAGAGATGGGGTCTTGCTCTAGCTCAGGCTGGTTTCGAACTCCTGACCTTGAGTGATGCGCCCACCTCTGCCTCCCAGAGTGCTAGGATTACAGACATGAGCCACTATGCCGGGACTACTCTCCAAGCCTCATTACCACACTTTTTCTCCATTGCTCCCTGTGAACTAGAACATTAGTTCTCATACAGGGTGGGAGATGGGAGAGGTAGGGGTAATTTTGTCTCTCAGGTAGGGTTGCCAGATTTAGCAAATAAATATATAGAAGGCCAACTTAAATGTGAATTTCAGATATACAGTGAATAATGTTTTTAGTATGGGTATGTCCCATGCAATATTTTATTTATTTATTTATTTTTTTAGGAGTGTGGGGACCTGGGAACAATCCAGGTGGTAGTGAAGATGGCCTATGCAGTGTGGTGGCCAGGAAGTGGAGACACAGGGAGAGACAGACTTTGCAAAGGAAGATACAAAAAGGACCTGGTGCCTGGATGTCAGGGCTGAATAAAATAAGTCAAAGTGACTTCTTTTCATCCATGGTAATGGGAAGATGGATACTGCCACTGAGAGAAATGGGCCAGGCAGGAGGGCTCCAGTCTGCCTTAGGACTGGGGCTGCTGCCTTCAGCTTGGAGTCTGCGTACTGAGAACTGACCAATCTCAAGGGATCTGTTCAGTAGGTAGTTGGCAATAGATGGTTGGGATTTTTTTTTTATTTCGGCATATGATGGGGATACAGATTTTAAGGTTTCAATAAATGGCCTTTCCCCCCTCCCCCCACAAGTCTGAGTCTCCAGCATGACCATCCCCCAGATGGTGCACTTCTCAC
>VSMD01116513.1:26815-39047 GCA_008750895.1 Mirza zaza | reverse complement strand
TTCATGAGTGGATAACTAAAATGTGGTATATGCTTACCATGGAATATTACTCAATTCTAAGAAATGACAGTGAGCTAGCACCATTTATGCTATCCTGGATTAAGCTTAAGCCCGTTATCCAAAGTGAGGCGACACAAGACACGGAAAACGGGCTCCACATCTACTCGCCATCAAATTGGTACTGACTGATTTAAACTTTGGTTTTCAAATGGTGGCAATGCTCACCAGAGATTCGGTGTGTGGGAGGGCACCCAACCTTAGGGATGAGATGAGCATTTTGGAGGGGGAGGGCATACCTCTAACCCTTCTTAGGGGGAGGCAAAGATATACAATGTAACCAAAATGTAAAAAAAAAAAAAAAAAAAAAAAAAGAATTAATAAACTAATGAATCAATAAAAAAAAAAAAAAATTAAATAAATAAATAAAATAAAGTCTTTCCTAGACAGAAAGAAAAACACAAAAATCTGAGAGAACTCACCACCATCAGATCTGTCTTACAAGAAATGCCAAAGGAAGCTCTTCAACCTGAAAGAAAAAAATCCACTAATGTGCAAAAAGAAAACATTTGGAGGTATAAAATCCATAGGTAAAATTAAGTACACAAACTCAAAATACTCTAATATTGTAATTGTAGTGTGCAGTCCACATATAAATCTAATATGAAGCCCAAAAGATAAATCTATCAAAAACAATAATTCCTTAAGAAACCTATTAAGGGATAGGCAGTATAGAACTACATACGTTGAGACAACATTAAGTCAAAATGTGGGATTAATAGGCTTAAACTCTAGAGAATATTTTTCATTTTTTCTATGCTTTTATTCTTTTATTTGTGATCTAAGATGAGTTATAATTTCTTTAAAATCTGTTGTTATATCAATAAATTTTTGTAAATAATATGGTTATCACAATGTAAAAATCTATAATGCATTCACGAAAAATAAAAACCAATAAATTAAAACATACTACTAGAGAAAATACTTAACTAGAAAGGAAGACAAAGAAAGAAAGAGAAAAGAGGAATTACAAAACTATCAGAAAACAAGCAACAAAATAGCAGTCCTTACTTATAAATAATAACACTGAATATAAAGGACTCAGTTATCTAATAAAAAGCATAAAGTGGCTGAATAAATGAAGAAATGCAATCAAACTATATGCTGCCTACAAGAAAGCCTCTTCACCTATACAGACACACATAGAGAGAAAGTGAGTTGGAGAGGTGGAGAAAGATATTCTATACAAGGGGAAACCAAAAAAGAGCAGGAGAAGCTATAGTAATATCAGATAAATTAAGATAAACTAAGTAATATCAGATAAACTACAAATCAAAGCCTTTAAAAATAGACGAAGAAGGTTACTCATAAAGAGTTCAATTCAGTAAAGGTTCAATTCAATAAGAGCATATGACAGTTGTAAATATCTATACACCCAAGATAGGAGTTCCAAAGTATACAAAGCAACATTCAAAATATAAGGTAAAGACAGACTGCAATATAACAATACTAGAGGGCTTTAACACCCCACTCTCAGTAACTGATAGATCATTCTGACAGAAGATAAACAATGAAACTTCGGAGTTAAACTGCATCTAATAGGCTTAATTGATGTTTAAAGGAAATTTCACCCAACTACCACAAAATATGCATTTTTTTTAAAGTACCATGTGGAACACTCTCCAGAATAGACCCTAGCATAGGCCACAAAGAAGTCTTAACAAATTCAAAAAAGTAGAAATCATATGTCTTTTCTGACCACAATGAAAGAAAACTAGAATTCAATAACAGAACCCACAAATAGGCCAGGTGTGATGGCTCATGCCTGTAATCCTAGTACTCTGGGGGGCCAAGGCAGAAGGATTATTTGAACTCAGGAGTTTGAGACCAGCCTGAGCAACAGGGAGACTCCACCTCTACTAAAAATAGAAAACTTAGCTAGGTATAGTGGCCTGAGTAGCCCAAGCTACTCATGAGGCTGAGGCAAGAGGACCCCTTGAACCCAGGAGTTTGTGTTTGCATAAACTAAGCTAAGATGACACCACTGCACTTTACCTGGGGTGACAGAGCAAGACTCTGTCTCAAAGAAAAAAACAAAGAAACTACACAAGCAAATGAAAATTAAACAATATGCTTATGATTAATCAACGATTCAATGAAGAAATTAAAACATTTCTTGAAACAAATGAAAATGGAAATAGAACAAATCAAAATCTGTGGGATAAATAAAAGGCAGCACTAAGAGGAAAGTTTATAGCGATAAACACCTACACTAAAAAAAAGTCTTTACATAAACAAATTAACAATGTACCTCAAGGAACTAGAAAAACAAGAACATACTAAATCCTAAATTAGTAGAAGGAAAGAAATAATAAATATCAGAGCAGGGATAAATGCATCAGAGTCTAAAAAACAATACAGATGACCAATGAAATGAAAAGTTGGTTTTGTAAAAGACAGATAAAAATCAACAAATCTTTAGCTAGACTAAGAAAAAAATTTTGATAGAGGACCCAGATAAATAAAATCAGAAATAAAAAAGGTATAACAACTAAGACCACAGAAATGCAAAGAATCATTAAAGACTATTATGAACAACTGTATGATAATAAATTTGAAAACCTAGATGAAACGGATACATTTTGGGACATATATAACCTACAAGATCGAATCATGAAGAAATAGAATATTACAACAAACCAAAAATGAATAATAAGATTTAAGCCATAATAAAAGTCTCCCACTCCACAAAAGCCTAAGACTTCAATTCTGGCTAATACCAAACATTTAAGGAAAAATTAATACCAACTCTACTAAAACTCTTCAAAAAAATTGAAGAGGAGAATTTCGGGCATTGGTCACCCTCCCAGCACAAACAGGTCCTAAGGCAGGATCGTCGCAAGGGATGTGGGAATAAGAAACAAAGAGATAATATGTTATAGACGGAGAAATGATTGAGATGGAGTCAAAGAGCAGTTCAATAGGTGGGGGAGTCAGGGGTTCTCAGCTCCCTGAGGGAAGTCCTGCATCAGTATTTATTGGTACAGCAAATAGTTGTCTTTTGTTAGAGAATTACACGTACAGTTCATTTTTTGAGGTTTCCAGGGGAACCTTACCTAATTCTGTCTACAAGAATAGACAGAATATCACACAATTTTTCTGAGATAAGCATGTTAAGGTCTAAGTTAGACAGACCTAGCTGAGCATACAAATTAAAGATAAAATGTATGAAATGAGAACACTGAGTCTGTGTACTACTCTAATCTACTTCTTCTAAACACAGAGACATGTAGTCAGGGGTGAAGCAGGAATAGCCTTGAAGTCTAGGATAGCTCCAGCTGCACGTTATCTGCTGGGCAGACATTTTAATCAGCTTCTCCGCCAAGGACCCAAACTGAGCTTCTGCCTTGCAAAAAAGCTCAAAGCAATGACTGGTAGCAAGAGAAGAAACACTGCTTTGCAAACGTCCTCTGACAATGCCCCCTTGTTGGAAGAAGCTTCTATTCTGTGAACTAACATGTCCACAGATTCCTTCAAGGGAAAGCCCTGCAAAACTCCCAAAATCTTTTCACGTCTCTTAGCCTATTTCCCAACATCAGAGAATATTTTAAAACTGATCTATGAGGCCAGCATTACCCTGACACCAAAACCAGACAAGGACACAACAAAAAATGAAAGCTAGAGGTAATATCACTGATGAATGAGCAAAATCCTAGCAAATTTGATTCAACAGCACATTAAAAGGTCAGTCTCCATGATCAAGAGGGGCTCACCCCAGGGATACAAGGCTGGTTCAACATATGCAAATCAATAAACATGGTATATCATATTAACAGAACCAAGAACAAAAACAATAGGATCATTTCAATAGATGCTGAAAAAAGCATTCAATTAAATTCAACATTTGTGTGTTACAAAAAACATCAACAACCTGGGTGCATACCTCAAAATAAGAAACGCCATATATGACAAACCCACAGCTAACATCATACTGAGTTGGGGAAAATTGAAAGCCTTTCCTTTAAGATCTAGAACAAGATAAGGACATCTATTTTTACCACTTTTATTTAACATAATACTGGAAGTTCTGTGCAGAGCAGTGTTCATGAGAAGAATGTGACAAGTCTATCAGATTTCCGAATGGGAGGTATTTAAGAGATATGCGTAATGTTTTGAAGATATATATATATATATGTACATACAAATATATATGTATATTTGTGTATACATGTTCCAGTTTATTGACTCTTTACCAGATGTGTCTAATCTGCTACATAATTTGTTTCTTGAATTTTAAGTAAAGTTGCTTATGCAAATATAAATACAAAAAGAAAAGTATACAAATAAGTAGTCTAAAGCTCTATGAAGTTTTGCTATGTGAAAAGTTCATGTAACCAAAACTCTGATCAAGGAAAAGAACATGAACAGTGACTCAGGTGTTCCTCATTCCTCTTTCTAATCACTATGTCCCCAAAATTAACCACTATGCTGATTGATAACTCCATATGTGTAAATATGCCCTTGTTTTAAGTTTGCATTTGGCATGACTCATGTTCATGTGTGAGATTTATACATGTTGTGGTATATATTTGTAATTTGCAGTTTCTTACAGATTTTCAGTGTAGAATTTCCTTTTTGTTGATAAGAAATATTCCATTATAAACAAAATCTCTTAATTTATTCTTTCCTTGAACACTAGTTGGGGGCTTCTACTTTGATGCTATAAAAATACATTGTTATAAATATTCTTATACATGTCTTTTTGTGGACATGTGTCTATTTCTGTGGGGTATATAGCAAAATTGGCATTAGTTGGTCATGTTGTATACATATTCTCAGCTTTGGTAGATAGTAACAAAACCATTTTTACTTAAAAGTGGTTGCTGAGAATAAAGGATGCAGCCATGTGTTTAATTAATGCAAAGGTGTCTGATCTCAAAACAAAGTAGATAGTATGCAGCAGTTCTCCAAACTGTAAACATCTGGTCCTCCAAAAATATTGATTGCTTATGGAGAGAAATGGGATTTTTGCTAATTTGAGCTTGGGGAATAATGCTGAAAAATAAAAATATAAAATGATATATAGAGAGGTAAATCTTACCTATCTACATAAATCCAATGTGTGGTGCCCAGTGTCTGTCAAAAATATTTTAGTACAATTGGCATTCAATTAGTTGATCTTCTTGCAAACTCTTATTAAAAAAATTAAGGGATCTAATGACAAGTCTAACCAATGCAACACTTTCTCTTCACTAACAGTTCAGATAGTTTACTTTGAGTCAGCAATAGAGAAGAATAAACCTGCTAAACTCTTAGAGGACAGATTGCAGATTAAAGCTTAGGCAAACCTGAAGCTTCACCCTATATAAAATAAACTTGAAGCTTTACCCTGTATAAAATAAACCTATATAAAATAAAAGAGAAATTTACCCTGGATTCACCCAACCAAGGTCAGGATTGTGCTTGGATTTACTTTTTAACTGATAACTTATACTTGATGATCAGAAAGTCATGAAGCAGTCTCCAAAATATTCAGGAGTGTCTATAGATACACTAAAATAATTAGAAAGGCAAAATAGTGTGACTATTGATGATCCTTGGAATGCCACCAGTGTGTGGCATTACTGAGCAATTGTAATCCTATGAGAACTGTGGCAGAACTGAGAAGATTCCTGCAACAAGCGACTGTGCTATGTTCTTGCTTTGTGTAGCTGTCTCCACGGCAATATGTTTCCACATTCCTTTCCACTAAAGAACTTTAAAAACAGAGCAAACCAAACCAACCTATCCTCTCGATTTAATTTAAGTGTTCCAATTGACATCTTTTTATACATTGCCATGGCAGGAGCCCACTCATGGATAGAATCAGTGGCTATTTTTCTCATCTCCTCTCTCCTCCTCATTCTATGATGGTGGGTTGAAAGCCACACTGAACATCATGCTGTAGGCACTGCCTGCCCTGCACCTTGTAATCTGAGGTGGCTTAGTCTGTTACAAAGCTCAATGCTAGAATATAGTCTGTTTCTTGGAGTATAATGCACTTTCTTTCTGCTAAAAGAGGTTTACTTTAAGTTTTGAAAGTGTGTATATATGGAAAGCACACCTTTTAAATCAGAGCACTAGCATATATCTCTAAAAGAAGGAAGATGAGGAAAATTGGATAGACACATGCAGAGGAATGAAACAGCATCCATATCTCTCACCGTTCACAAAAATAAATTCAAGATGGATAAAAGACTTAAATGTAAGGCATGAAACTATAAGAATTCTAGAAGAAAATATTGGAAAAACTCTTCTAGATATCAGCCTAGGCAAAGAATTTATGAAGAAGACCCAAAGTCAATTGCAGCAACAGCAAAAATAAATAAATGGGACTTGATTAAATTAAAAAGCTTCTCCACAGCTTTTTAATAGAGCAAATAGAAAACCTACAGAATGGGAGAAAATATTCGTGAACTATACATCCAATAAAGGGCTAATATCCAGAATCTACAAATGAGCAAGAAAAAAATAAACCACCCCATTAAAAACTGAGCAAAAGATGTGAACAAAGCTTTTCAAAAGAAAATAGACCAATAACAAATAAACATATTTGAAAATGCTGAATGTCACTAATTATTAGGGAAATGCAACTTAAAACTGCAATGAGATATCACCTGACCCCTGTAATAATGGCTTTCAATAAAAAGTCCAAAAGCAATAGTTGCTGGTCTGGATACAGAAAGAAAGGAATGCTTATACACTGTTGGTGGGACTTCAAATTAGTATCACCTCTTTGGAAAACGGTATGAAGATTCCTCAAAGAACTAAAAGTAGACCTACCATTTGATCCAGAAATCCCACTACTGGGTATCTACCCAAAGGAAAAGAAGTCATTTTATCAAAAAGACACTTGCACTCAAAAGTTTACTGCAGTACAATTCACAATTGCAAAGACGTGGAATCAACCCAAGTGTCCATCAATACATGAGTGAATTAACAAAATGTGGTATGTGTATACCCTGGAGTACTATTCAGGCATAAAAAGGATGAATCAATGCTTCTTGCCACAATTTGTGTGGGACTGGAGACCATTATCCTAAGCGAAGTATCTCAAGAATGGAGAAACAAACACCATGTGTACTCTCTAATAAATTGGAACTAAACGACTGGCATACAGGTGCACAGAGGGAAGTAAAAGTCATTGGAAATCAAGCAGGGGGTATGGGGAGGAGGGGAGAGGCAAGAATATACCTAGCAGGTACAAGAAACACTATTTGGGTGACTCAGCATTACAAAAATGATCTATATAACCAAAAACATGTGTACTCCCTTAATATTTTGAAATAAAAATAAATAAAAAGAAAAGGGAAAAAAGAAGGAAGATGACTGATGCCTTATAACTTGAAGTGGGGTCCTAAGACTGGGCACCATCAGCATCACCTGGGGGTTTTGGAAATGCCAAATCTCAGGCCTTGCGCTGATGTACGAAATCAGAATCCACATTTGAACATGCTCCCCACGTCACTCACCAGCACATTAAAGTCTGAGGCTCTTCCATCTGTAGGGTTACATGATGTGCAAGTGTTGGGAAAATCTAACAGAGAAGACTATGTTTGCCTGTAAACCAACCTAATGTGGAGAATGCAGGTATCCTTTGAAATATCACACTGGGAATATGTTCTAGTTGGTTCTTCAGGGACTGTTTGCAGCAAGAGAGCTTTGTGTGTTACTCCACCATGTGATTTAACACCCCCGCAGAGAGCACTGCAGTGCCTGCAGGACACCGGAACAGATAAGGCGAAGTCTGCCACCCCCTCACATCCTGCTTTACTTTATCACTTGAGCTACTCAAGATGAGATCAATTTGATTTTAATCAATCACTCTTATTTCAATTACATGCTATTCCTCAGGCTGACAATATGGAATTTCCTGAAATTCTGATGCACTATGTTTCCTGAATTAAAATCAAACTCTTGCTTTAAGGTATGGTATATTTTTGATTTACTATGCATTGTTCCAACTGTCAAGAGTAAGGTAATATTAATAGTTATAAAATTAAAGTGAATAGATGCCAGAATCTTACAAATTAAATGAAAGAAATAAAATAAGTTGATATCATGTTGTCAAAAGTTATATTCGTCTAAACTTATTTTTAAAACTAATTATACTAATATTCATTAATTCAACAATTAGGAGTAGATCACTAATTCCTTGTCAGAAACTGTGCTACCTACAACAAAAGAACATAAGATAAAAAAAATAAAACAGTTTTCAATGCTGAGAACTTACAGTATAAAGATAAGCAGACATGGTTCACAGTGGATATTTTCCCCACTGCAAGGTAAATTTGAGAGAACATGTTGTATAAAATAGTGGAAAGTTACTATGCTAATCAATAAAACCAACAATTTATTCCTTTACCTGAGCAGGTTTAGAAATAAATCAACATGTTTTAAATCTTTATTTTTAAGGCTACTATAAATGCTACAGAACTCCAGAAGGAAAGCAGCTGATGGGTCATTTGCACATTTTATTTCCTGGTGTCAGGAAATACAGAAGGGAATATAATAGAATTAGGGAGGATTGAGTCCCAACACTAGTTTCAAGGATATACATAGCCCTGACTTTTATAAAGGGTTCTACTAAAAAGAAAGGATGACCCAAAAACCTTGCTGCAAAGAAGGAGGCCGACTCTTCTAGTAACTCTAGAAATGTTTAGAGGTCTTGCAGCTTGTGGACTTGGGAAGGGAAAATATGGTTTCTTTAAACTTTATTATGACCCTGGAGGTTCTTAAACTCTTTGGGCATTAATTTTCTTGCTTTTAAAATAGGATCAGTAATGCTTAACCCATAGGATTGATTGAAGGTAAAATAAATATGTATGCAAAGTGTCCAGTACAGAGAGTGGAAAGAAGCAGTGATTCTGCCCAGAATGCAGTTATTATGATGGTTTCCTGCCCCCCCCAACTTTCGGACAATAGCTTTGCACCCTGTGGTGAGAACAGCAGGTGAGCTAGACACTCCAGAAGAGGACAAATGCTTCCCTGCATGATGCTGTCGAGGTAGGGACTCTCGAAGGGAGCCTTTAGGGTTTAGTCCTCAATGCTGTCCCACGAGAAAGGACTTGAGGCATTGCCAAGTGATGACAGCTGCTCCCTGGGACAGCCCCAAGTCCCAACATCTACTGGTGGAAAATTATGGGTTAGGAGCAGATATGTTTTAAATAATAAATTGAAATTTTGGGAAAATAAAAAGTGAGCATAAGGGAAACTACCTAGGGATGATAGAGCTCAAGCAAGAAAAAGTGGTGGTATGTTTTCAGAATTATGTCTAGCAGAAAGAGTACGATTCCTAGATATAAGTAAAAGAATGACCAGTTCCAGTTCTGTAACCCCTTAGTTTGAGCAAACGGCAGCATCTCTGACATTATTAATAAGGAAGACACTGAGATGCCAGGGCTGACAGGGATCGATTGTTCCGTCCATACAGATACACAAGTTCACCAATATTGAGTATTTCCCCACAAGTGCAAAAATAGCATTGCTTAATAATGGCTTTGACATAAAGTTAGTAATTCTAGAGAGCAGATTTAAGTGTTGAGCTACAGATTTGAACCAACTTTTTCTTGGATATATAACCTGATTTCTATCATGACTCCCTCCCTTAACCAATTTGCAGAAAATAACGAAAATACCTGAATGCTGAGTCAGAAGGTTAGCATGCTTATGAATTTGTTCTGGAAAAAAAAAAGCATTATCTCTTGTTTTGTTTAGTTTTACTTTTAGTAAATCACAAAAGAGGTTCTTATTAGGTCTGATATCTCAAAGAGTTGGGATTTCTAATCTATGCCAATATGGAAAAGAGAAGAGAGATAAAAATATTCCATATCCATGTCTGGATTTTATTATCTTCTTTTTAAAAAGTCTTGTGCTTTCATTTTGACAGACAAGTCACTGACTTGCAAATCCATTTGATATCTTAGAGACATAATTTCAAGCTTGCTGGGTTGGATGGAAAACACCCTTCAGTCCAGATGGAGTTCAGCTCCATTACTTTATATCGCTAAGATTTGTGGTCTCCACTCAATGCCTCACGTAAGCGCCTAGGTCTAGGATTTTCCACTTTGGCTTGTTGAAGCCTAAATAACTTCCTGCCTTGTGTGACCTGTTGTAACTACAAGGTCATTCTTCTCCTGACTTTGTGAAGTTTTGCTCTATCCATGGGAGGCTCAAGGCTCACCAAAGGTTCAACAAGACCCCCATGCAGATTTCTGAAGTCATTTTCCCTCTGTATGACCTTTTTCTTTCGGTATGCTGCTCTACTGCCAGCTGCCTCCTATCCCAGCCATGCCAATTTTCTCTCAAATCAGGGATGCCCTGGGCTCTGCAATGCAGTTCTCTTTCTTACAGTCAAGGAATTGCCCCCGGGGAGAAAAGCAAGGGTGACCATAGGATTTAATTAATTTCTTTCTTCACTCAGGTCACTATTCCCACACTGCCTTTTGCCTAATTGTCTGACATAAATTTCAGGTATTTTTGTCCAGATTTAACTGTTTGTGGTGAAAGGTTAGGTCCAGTCATTATTATTCCATCATTATGAGAAGTGGAAGACAGGCTATTGCATTTTGGGGAAAAAAAAAGCCTTAATTAAATTTGAGGTGTTATCTTTTTTGGGGCAGTGGGGGGGGGAGGAGAAAGGTGCAATCGAGAAAGCAAGGAACTGATGTATTAAGATGAAACCTAAGAAATGAATAAAAAGTGGGCCAAGTTCATGTGACCTGGGGCAAGAAAGAAAATAATGTGTCCTGGGTCTGGAAGTAGATAATGTGCTCTGGTCTCCCCAGCCGACAGATGTCTAAGCTTGAATAATGATACACTAATGTCTTTGATGGAGGAAGTGTTTCCAATATTCTCATTTCAGATGGATTACTTTGCTCTTCTAGATAATAGAGTGAGTTCAGTATATTGTTTAAGATCAAAGCCTATCTACGTGTGTGTCCCAGCTTTGGTACTTAAGTTACACTCTTGTGCAAATTTGTTAACTTCTCCTGGACTCCATTTATTTCCCCCCAAATTGACCCGAACTTATCCATTTTATAAAATATTTGCGAGGAAAAGATGCAATTGTCCATGTATAGTTTCTGGAAAGGTGTCTCACACGCAATACGTACTCAATAAATGTTACCTTTTTATTAATAGTAATGCAAATAGAGCTATTTTGGGTTCTTTTTATTTCAAGTCATTTTCATTGGGTGTGAAACTCTAGACATTTTTCTCTGTCCTTAAATAAGTTATTTATTCTAAGGTAGGTGTACAGAAGGTAGAGAAGTGAGAGCATTTCTGAAGGAAAGAACTGCAGTTCCTAAGAGTTGTCTGCATGGTGGCTTTGTGCCTTATGCAACCTAAGATAAAAATGACTTCTCTTTGTAAACTTTCTTCCATGTCAATTAGATGTCAAATCAGAGCACAGTGCAGGATCTGTCCCAAAGAGCTTCTCAGACGTCCCCACTGTAAACACCGTAGGTGCGGGTAGTTTTCTGATCATTTACAGGGTTGGGCTTCTGGGGAACTTCTCTGTTACGGCAGTGACCCCCAGAGTGCTGGGTCCTGGGGACACGCCTTTCCTAGGGTGCGGGCCCAGCTCTGCCTGTTCTCGCCTGCGGCCACCCGGGCTCCTGCGCGGGGCGTGCTCGCCGGGCGGCCCGGGCTTGCGGGGCCCTCCGTGCCACTTTCCACGCCTGCAGCTCCTTCCCCCTCCCATTCTGTGGCCCTAATGTCATCGACCTCCTTTTCTGTGACATTCCCCCTGCTCTGAGGCGCTCCCGAGCTGACTGCCATGTAAAGCGAGAGCCCAGTTCCACCTGCAGCAGCTGCCGTGGGCGCCTTCGCTCTCGCCGCGCTCTCCCGCCCGCGCGTCGCCCCGCCAAGGCCCGGCCCGCCACGGAGCCTCCGCCTGCCTCTCGCCCGCCCTGCGTCCGCCCCGTCGGACCGCAGCTTCCCCGCCATCGGGCCGCAGCTTCCCGCACCCAGCCCGCGCCCGCTCTCTCCCGCACCCAGCCCGCGCCCGCTCTCTCCCGCACCCAGCCTGCGCCCGCTCTCTCCCGCCCGCCCACACCGCCCCATCTCTCCCGCCCGCACCGCGCCCGCTCTCTCCCGCCCGCCCGCACCGCCCCTCTCTCTCCCGCCCGCACCGCCCCGCTCTCTCCCGCCCGCCCGCACCGCCCCGCTCTCTCCCGCCCGCCCGCACAGCGCC
>VSMD01116513.1:0-26784 GCA_008750895.1 Mirza zaza | reverse complement strand
CCGCCCGCCCCGCCCCGCTCTCTCCCGCCCGCCCGCACCGCCCCGCTCTCTCCCGCCCGCACCGCCCCGCTCTCTCCCGCCCGAGGGGCGGCCGCCCGGTTTTATTCCATCCTCGCGCCCACCTGAACCCTGTCTTCTATTGTCTGAGGAATGAAGAAATGAAAGTAGCTCTTAAGAAAGTGAACCATCAAATTCAGAAAACATTGGGAGAAGCCTATTTTAAAGTGTATTTCTCTAAAATCGATGTGTCTAAAATCGATGTAACTGAAAAGTAAAAATGCAAGTACTTGATAGATTAGGAGTATACCTATTTGCTAAAGAGACCTGGAACTTTTTGAGAAATTTTAATGTCAGTTGGCTAGGAAAATAGCTAGACTTACACTTTACTATCAAGTGCATTTCCGAAACTAATACCAGAACATATTTTTTCCATATAGATACATCTATTGTGTTTTGAAACTATCATCTGATGAAATATAAAAAATCCAATAGATTTAGACAACTAGAATACAAAAGAACTGTTTAGTAACTTTTAAATATTATTTTCCAAATAAGCATGTGTAAAAATTCCAAATTATTTGGTTCCTTTTCTTCTTAAAATTGTAAAATCATGGAGTTAAGGGACCTGAGATGGGCATTTCTTAAAAAATGTACCTTGTGTTCACTGAGGCATTATCCTATGTTATAACTAAGACTTTTGCCAAAGCAGTATCATATCTAATAGTTGACCCCAAATTAAATGATATGTAAAAATATGGAGAAGAAATCATAGGGAGGAATATTTCTATCTAAGATAATTCTACCTTAGATTTTTTCAAATGTCACACAAACTTAATTTTTTTTTAAGCAATGAGAAAACTTTTAAATTCATACTTTTGTGGTAGAAACAAACATTGAAAAAGTATTTGTGAATGCTATCTGAAAATTTGTGTCTACTCTTAGCTTAAAGTGATGAAACTCATTTCAGGAAATTTGTCCTGACACATATTTTGGTTAAAATGGAATGACAAATTTGTTGTAAGAACTTTATATAATGATTTCTTTTTCTTCACATATTTTGCTTAAGTATTTTCTTAACTATGTTCTTATTATTTACTTTGTAATTTCCAAACAGTCTAGTGTAAATAACAAAATGAAATATTAACTACATGTTTTGGTGTGTAAAAGGAAGCAATAATTTCACAACTATAGTACTACAATAATATATTTAAAAATTGTAGGTACAACAATCAATGATGTAGTGCATATTTCTTCCATAACATTCAATGTATACACTGGTTAAAATGGATATATTTCTGGAGCTATAATTTTTATTTTAAGTAATAAAAAGTTATGCTCCACTGTTTATCATATTTGCTTCATATTACTTATTTACCAGTAAATATCATTTAAAAATTACATTTTAGAAATAAACATCTTAATATTTATAATAACTTCAATACAAATAAAAGCCTCCCTTACAAAAGATTGTTATATTGGATTAAAATAATTCTAGTCTTAAACTTTTATAATATATATATCCATAATATAAGGCTGAAGAATTGTCAATAATAAGAAGGAAATATATATATATATATTTTTAGTTTCATGTATATATTCCCTTTTTCATATATATGAAACCATATATATATGAAATAAAAAGAGAGTTGATGTAACAATTGCATTTTCATATAAAATAGATGTATGTTATCAAATGTTATTTACATTAAGATAGACAGTATATAATGATGAAAATTTCATTTTGAAGGATGATACAGCAACTCCAAATTTGTGACTCAGCCAGAAACAGAAATTGCAGAAATTGAATAAGTTACTATTATTAAGGGGTGTTTTTAATATATTTCTGTTGGTAATGGATAGATATGTTACTTTCTTATTACCTCTGTAACACATTACCACAAACTTAGAGGGTTAAAATTTATTATCATATCTTTGGATAACAGTTATTATATAAAATTACATAAGATAATTTTCATTATCTTACAGTTGTGTAAATCAATAGTCAGAAATGGATTTTACTGTGCTGAAATCAAGGTGCCGGCAGGGCTGTGCTCCCTCAGGAAGCTCTAGGAAAGAGTCTCTTTGCTTTGCCTTTCCAGCTTCTAGAGCTACCCTACTATATCAGAAGTAATTTCTCACTTCAGCATACCTCAATATATCAAAAGAAAACAATAACGATAGAGAAGAGCTGAGAAAAAATAAACAATGAGTTATGGCAATATGTAAAATATATATATTAACACAATGGTTATATGCAGCACCCAACTGCAGCATAATGCAGATTATTTTAAAGAGCAGACCAAACATTTATGAATTATTATTAGCTTATGGAATCACAGTGAAACTCTTAAGAAATTTCAAACAAAAAGGGTCATAAATTCTAATTTCTCAAACCAAAATTAACATACATATAAAATAGAAAGTAAATAATTTCAAATCATTCCTATATTTAGAAATTAGAAAACATATTCTTAGGTTACACATAACTCAAAACATAGATCATGACAAAAATTAGAAAATATTTTGAACTGAAGTATAAAGAAAATACCTACACAAAAACTTGTAAAATTCATCTAAAGTACTATATTGAATAAAATGATAGCCTTAGTTGTTTACATTAAAAGGCTAAAAGAAAGGAAAGGAAAGGAAAAAAGGAAAAATTGATTCCTAAAAAGGAGGGTAAGATTGCTTTTGCTATATGGGGTCTTCTCTTGTTCCACACTAAGCCTAGAATTACTTTTTCTAGATCTTTGAAAAATGATATTGGCATTTAATGTGGATTGCATTGAATCTGTAGATCACTTTGGGTAGTATAGACATTTTAACAATGTTGATTCTTCCGACACATGAGCATGGTATGGTTTTCCATCTGTTTACATTCACTGCTATTTCCTTCTTTGGTGTTTCATAGTTCTCCCTGTAGAGGTCTTTTACCTCCTTAGTTAAACATATTACTAGGTATTTTATTTTCTTTGTTGCTACTGTGAAGGTTATTGAGTCTTTGATTGAGTCTCAGTTTGACTATTGTTGGCATGTAGGAATGCTACTGATTTCTGGACATTGATTTTGTAACCTGAGGCTTTGCTGAAATTTTTAAATTAATTCCAGTAGTCTCATGACAGAATCTTTGGAGTTTTCTAGATATAAGATCATATTGTCAGCTAAAAGCAATAGTTTGACCTCTTCTGCCCCTATTTGGGTACCCATGATTTGCATATTTCATCTGATTGCTCTGGCTAGGACTTCAAGCACTATGTTGAATAGAAGTGGTGATAAAGGGCAACCTTCTCTGGTTCCAGTTCTAAGTGGGAATGCTTTCAATTTTTCCCCATTCAGTATGATGTTGGCTGTGGGTTTGTCATATATGGCTTGTATCATTTTTAGGTAAGTCCTATCTATGCCTATTTTTAAAGTGTTTTTATCATAAAAGGGTGTTGAATTTGAGGAGGCATCAATTTACCAGACTTCAAGCTATACTACAAGGCTATATTAACTAAAGCAGCATATGATTGGCACAAGAACAGAGACATAGACCAATGGAACAGAACTGAGAACCCAGATATAAAACCATCCTCATATAGCCATCTAATCCTTGACAAAGCAGACAAAAACATACACTGGGGAAAAGAACGCTTATTCAATAAATGGTGCTGGGAAAATTGGACAGCCACATGTAGAAGACTGAAACAGGATCCGCACCACTCATCTCTCACAAAAGTCAACTCACAGTGGATAACAGACTTAAACCTAAGGCATGAAACTATAAGAATTCTAGAAGAAAATGTTGGCAAAACTCTTATAAACATTGGCCTAGGCAAAGAATCTATGAAGAAGACCCCAAAGGCAATCACAACAACAATAAAAATAAATAAATGGGACCTGATCAAATTTAAAAGCTTCAACACAGCCAAGGAAACTACTGTGAAGGCAAACAGACAACCTACAGAATGGAAGAAAATATTCGCATGTTATACAGATGTGTAAAGGGCTAACAATTCAAATCTATATAGAACTGCGGAAAATCAGCAAGGAAACATCAAACAACCCTATCAAAAAGTGGGCAAAGGACATGAACAGAAATTTTTTAAAAGAAGATAGACTAACGGCTAACAAACATATGAAAAAATGCTCAACATTTCTAATCATCAGGGAAATGCAAATCAAAACCAGAATGAGATATCACTTATCACCAGTGAGAATGGCCTTTATCAAAAAGTCCTAAGGCAATAAATGTTGATATGGATGCAGAGAGAGAGGAACACTCATACACTGCTGGTGGGACTGCAAACTAGTACAGCCTCTGTGGAAAACAATATGGAGGTACCTCAAAGAGATACAAGTAGAACTGCCAACAATACCATTACTAGGCATCTACTCAAAAGAACAAAAGACATTCTATAAAAAAGACATCTGCACTCGAGTGTTTATAGCAGCACAATTCACAATTGCAAAGATGTAGAAACAACCCAGGTGCCCATCAATACATGAGTGGATTAATAAAATGTGGTGTATGTATACCATGGCGTTCTACTCAACTACAAAACACAATGGTGATGTAGCACCACTTATATTGTATTGGATAGAGCTGGAACCCATTCTACTAAGTGAAGTGTCCCAAGAATGAAAAAACAAGCACTACATGTACTCACCAGCAACTTGGTATTAACTGATCAACACTTAAGTGCACATGTACTGGTAACATTCATTGGGTGTCGGACAGATGGGAGGGTTGAGGAGTGGATGAGTATACACACCTAATGGGTGTGGATGGACATGGACACATGTCCATGGGGATGGACATGCTTGAAGCTCTGACTGGGGGGGGAGGGCAATATACATAACCTAAACATTTGCACCCCATAATATGCTGAAATAAAAAAATTTAAAAAAGAAACTTATGTTTTGGGACTTTTGATAAAAGTTATTCTCACTAGGGTTAGGTGATATCTCATCATGGTTTTCTATTTGTATTTCTCTGATGATTAGTTATGTTGAGCTACTAGCATGGATTCGTAGAGAAAGGAACACTTACACACTGTTGCAGTCCCACTGCAGGTGGGACTGCAAACTAGTGCAACTTCTAGGGAAAATAGAAGATTCCTCAACTTGGAAGACTTTGAGAAGTAGCCATGTAGTTCTAATAAGGAAGTTTACAACAGAAACACCTACACAAAAAAGGGGAAAGATCTCAAATTAAAAACCTAACATTGCATGTCAAAGACCTAAGAAAGAAAGCTGAGCCCAAAGTTAGTAGAGAGTAGAAAATGACAAAGATCAAAGCATAAATAAATGAAGCATGAACAAGGAAGCCAACAAAACCAAGAGTTCCTTTTTTTCCAAAAGATAAACAAACAAAGAAAAATCCAGGAACTGATGACCTTATAATTGAATTCTACCAAAATCTTTAAAGAGAAACTAACACCAATTCTTCTCACTATGTTCCAAAATATTGAAGAGACAGGAATACTTCCAAAACCATTTTCGATGCCAGCATTACTGATACTAAAGCCAGATAAGGGCACTGCAAGAAAAATATAATTACAGGTTAATATCCCTAATACAATAGATACAAAAATTCTCAACAAAGCAATAGCAAACCAAGTTCAACAGCCCATTAAAAAATAATTCACCATGATCAATTGGGATTTTTCTTTTTGATGCAAAGATAATTCAACATATCAAAATCAACAAATGTGATAAACTACAGTACCATAATGAAGGCCCAATCCATATGAGTCCCTCAAAGACTATCAGAGTATGTGATTAAACTGTTCAAATATATGATCTCACTTCTATATGGAACCTGAAAATTTCAAATATAGGGAGTAGAACAGTAGTTACCAGGGTGAGGAGGGAGAGGAAATGGGAAAAGGCAGATCAATGATATAAACTTGTAGGATGAATAAATCTGCAGATCATATGCACAACATAAGGACCATAGGTTTTTGGTTTTTTTTCTTGTATATTGAAAAATAGCTGGGAGTAGATTTCAGCCATTCCACGCATACAGAAAAAGGTAACTGTGTGAGGTGATGGAAATATTAGTTTGCTTGACTATAGTTATTTCACTACGTATATGCATATCAAAGCCATGCTGTACACTTAAATATATGTAATTAAAAAAATAGATAATAAAAGAGACAAAAAAGTTCAAATGTAAGTCAGATCATGCCACTCCTCTACTCAAAACCACCTATGATTTTTCTCTCACTCTTTAACTACTTCCGAAGACCTGCCGCGTTGCCTGATTCCGCTTGCCATTTCCTCTCTCGTCTCCTACTCTCTCCCTGAGACTTCGCCAGATCCTGAAGTTCACCTGTTACCCGCACCTTGCACTCTTCATGACAGCTCCTACCGCATTTCTACCTCTCTTCAAGGCACAACTGGGAGATGTTGGTGTTGAGACAGTGACATCCCACATCCACCCACCTTTGCAGTTCCACTCACAGCATTGTTTTTATTGAAGTGCGGACAGCAGAAGAATCCAGCCTGTAGCAGATACTCAATAAATGGATTAAAAAAAAATGAAAGCAAGGATTAATTATAGTTCTCTCCATAGATGTGCAAATCGCTGATGGAATAAACATATGAAGTACTAATTGCACTAATTACTCAGCAAGATTTAATTACAGACCTGATACCAATTAAACAAATCAGCGGAGACACAGCACTATTTTCCTTTTGGAATAAAACACCTGGTAAATTGTAAATCTTGGACAATTTTCAAGCCCTTGGGAGACAAGCAGTAGAGGTAAAATTGCCAAGCTCTTCAGGTAACCTATTTCTGCCTAGTTAAATATCCATAAAGCCAGAGTGTTTGAGCATCCTGTGAATTTTCAGAGAAATCAATACATGTTATTGTCTGTATTGAAATGAAAGTTTCTGATATTTTGTTATTGTGATCAGCAATAATTTCACTAGCAACAAGACTCAGACAACAGCTGAAAACTTCATGTATATGAGTAAGTTATTTTTAGAAGAAAACTTAGATTTATAATATTTTAGAGTTAAAATTCATCTTTGGTTTGTGGAGAAAACAGGTTAAAATTCTCATTTCATAAATACTAAAAATTAATACAATTTGAAGAGATATTACAATCTGGTACTCAAATTACTGAAAGTAAAAATAATGGCTTTTTCTGGGGATGAGTTTCAATGACAGAAAATATTTCTTTTTTCTTTTCCTCAATTTTAGGTGTTCCACAATAGGATTGTAATTTCTAATACTCTTTGTATATTGTAACATCTTGACTCAGGAGTATATATGTGCACTATCAGGTGTTGTAACTGTTAGTGATGTATTTTAGCATTTAGCACACTCAGCTAAAAGTATATTAAATGTTAAATCAAATCACAACAATTAACGAGAGGTAGCTAAAGTAAATGAGGGAAGACATTTAAGACTAAAAGTATTAAAAATTATAATTTATTATATTTATTATAATTTATTATAATTATTTATTATTAAAAATAATAATCCAAAGTGTTTTTAAAAAATATATGCTATATGTTTTAGCCTCTAAAATATTAATGACAGATACCTGAGTCAGGTATACTCATTAAAACCACTATCTCTGATGCAATTTTCCCTGGCCATTTTATTTCCTTCACAATCAAAGGGACAGAGAGATATGGAAATCTGTCTTAATAACCACAAACAAGTTTTTACTCAATCATTCAGGAACTATGAGTGATATTATAAAATGAAGAAGTCACAATATTTTAACATGAACAGCCATAGAAATTAATCAAATGAAATTTTATCATCACTCAAAATATTTTTATCTCTTTGGCTGAAATAAATCCTAATCTTTACTTTTAAAATTTTATTAAAATACTTGTATTATTGCCTTCTAATAGATTAAAATTAGTTTATATCACTAATTCCATAAAACACCATTTACAGTGTGATGTTCCTCTGTTCAGCACCATGGGGAGAGAATGAGCATACTATTTGAAAGAAGGAACCAAAGGAGAGGGGAAATTAGCAGGGGTAAGTGTATAGTTTTAATATTTATTATATTTACATTAAAGTCAATGAATACAATCTGTACAAATAGAAGGCACCAAAACGTCACTACCAACCACATTATTTCATCAGACTAAAACCATCTGAATTTTGTTCCAGTTATATGGAAACCCTCTTCCCTGGCACAGAATTTGCCATAATCTTATGAGAAGAAATAGAGGGACACAGGGAAGGGAACAGGCAACGAGGTAGACGTGAAAACATGAAGATTATCGTATCTAAGGCGGTGCATTGTAGCAGTGGAACTGTGGATATAATGAAAGAGAAAAGAAAATAAAGCTTGTGGGAAAAACCACTTTTTAACTTATCAGATATGGAAAAATGTCAAAAGAATCAACGGGAGGATTACAAAAGAAACGTAAATAATTCAGTGAATATGAGGCCAACAATCTTAGCTCCTATTTTGTAGGATCATTGATACCTATAGTAACCAGGGTGTGTGTCCTATGGAACTATAGGCCCAAGTTTGAAAATTAGGAATTAAAAAAAGCACCATTAGCTCAATGTTTTGTCAAAATTTTTAAATATAAGTGTATCTATAAACTAAATGTTTTGTAGACAGCAGGTAGGCTAAAGATTTTGTAGACTAGATTGAGGAAGGTCTGAACTAGTTAATTGTGCTTTTAGAATTGTTCATTACTCAAATTATTGGAAGGAGTGGTGAAACTGAGGTTGTGTTCCTCATGAGAAAGAATGGAGGGGCAGTAACTATGGCACAATGTTGCAGTCGTTTGTCAATTTGAATTTTCAAGAGGGATGGGAAGGAAAACTCTTTTATTAAGTTTTGCTAAGGTTGGAAGAAAGTTTTCAATCTTTACCTTTTACAGGATATATTGCACAATATTACAATGACACATTTATGTTAACTGAAACTAAATTGTTCCAATAACATAAAATTAATCAGGAAATGATTGGTGATCAATGCACCATTTAGGAAGAGATGGAAGTTATTTTCGTGGTAAAGGCACATGTGATTAGTGCATGTGTATGTGTCTAAATTGCTTATATATACCTGTTTCAGTATACAATATAATATATATATTTAAAATTTAAACACTAGATTGATTTTTATTCCCATCTCCTTTGTTTTTCCTACAGATTATTCCTGCAATGACAAATCTCACAGTTATGACAGAATTTATGCTCATGGGGTTTTCTACCAATCACAATATGTACATTTTGCATTCAGTGCTCTTCTCATTGGTATATGTGTGTGCCCTGATGGGGAATGTGCTCATTATCACGATCACAACTTTGGACCATCATCTGCACACTCCCATGTATTTCTTCTTAAAGAATTTATCTTTCTTGGATCTCTGTCTTATTTCAGTCACTGCCCCCAAATCCATTGCCAATTCTTTGATAAACGACAACTCCATTTTATTCCTTGGCTGTGTTTCCCAGGTCTTTCTGTTGCTTTTTTCAGCATCTGCAGAGCTGATCCTCCTCACCGTGATGTCCTTTGACCGCTATGCTGCCATATGTCACCCCCTGCACTATGACACCGTCATGAACAGAGGCCCCGTGTGCAGGCAGCAGCTTGCCTTGGCTCTATGGGTCTGATCGCTGCGACGCGCACAGCTGGTGCCTTCTCCTTGTCTTGCTGTAGGGCCAACACAGTCTATCAGCTCTTTTGTGACATTCCCCAGTTATTAGCTATTTCTTGCTCAGAAAATTTAATGAGAGAAATTGTGCCCATCTTCATTAATGTGGTTTTGGATTTCTGCTGTTTCATATTCATCATCATTACCTATGTCTATATCTTCTCCACTGTCAAAAAGATTCCTTCCACAGAAGGCCAGTCGAAAGGCCAGCCACAGAAGGCTACTCTACTTGCTTTCCTCACCTGGTAGTGGTTGTGTTATTTCTTTCCACTGGTTTCATTGCTTATCTGAAGCCACCTTCAAGATCTCCTCTTATTTCTGACCTTGTAATTTCTGTGTTCTATACCATGATGCCCCCAGCCTTGAATCCCATCATATACAGTTTAAGAAACAAGGCCATGAAGATGGCTCTACAGATGTTGATAGGGGAAATCTCACCAAAAAGTAAAAGCTCACATTTTTCCTTTCAGTAGTAGATACCATCTACAACTTATACCCATTAGTCATTTTTTCTTCCAAATTTTATAAGTAAAATTTTTAAAAGAAAAATGAGAGCAGCTCTATCATTAGGAATCTTCCTTGGGAAATTAATTACATTTTGTCTATTCTTAAGTAAAACCCTACATTTCTGCAATTATGGACCCATTTTCCAAACCCCTTCTTGGGTGGTGTTCAATTCATAAGCTGAATCTATTAACTATTCTATTAATTGTTTTAAATATGTTGTAAGAAAATGCTCGTTTAGAACTTATTTTCTCACTTTAACAATTTTTATTAAAGAAAAGCAGCAGCAACAAAAAACCTAACTCGACTTTCTTATGACAGAACTGATTCAACTTTAAAAATCGTATAGAATTGTTTGACACATTATTGATATTTGTTCCATGTATTGACTTACCTATTTAAATATCATTGTGGGGGATAAGATAAATGAGGTGAACTTACTCAAAAATTCTTTTGAATGAGAAATTATCTTTCCTTCTATATAGTCATTTTGGGTTTTGGTCAAAGGGCAAATAGAAAATATACATTAAATGAATCTTGCCAGAGAAAGGCATCAGATCCCACAGGAACAGAGGAACTATGATTGAAGCCAGGTAGTGAAATGAATATTAATTTGTGCGGATGATTTATTTAGTCCTAACATAACTATGCTTTCTTGATACTACATAAATTTCTAAGTACAGAAATAAATAAGTATATAAATAACATGTTTTAGAAGATTCACATATATACATTGTTTAGATATTTATTTTAATTATAGTTATTTTGAGATTTCCCTTTAGTCTTTATAATTATATTTTGAAACTTCATGGTAGATTTTCTGCTAGATAGATTTCTTTCCAGATATCTGATACATTCATCAATCTTTCTTCTAGTATTAGACATGTTGTTTCTTGTATCATATAAAATATTACATTGAAATAAACATGAAGGAATATATAAATTGTTTTTCTCCTGCAGCATCTGTACTACAAATTTCAGGTTCTAAATGACTATGAAAATGTTATGAAATGTGGAGCTGTGTATTTATAATGCTATTTTTCTAAAGTAAATCTTTGGAGCACATAGTTATGTCTCCACATATTTCATAATATTTAGTATATATTAGGTCCATGAAACTATTTCTTAACTATATATGTGTGTGTGTGTGTTTTCCACAATGACTGAATCCATTCAAATTTTGTAATGACATTCCTATATTAACTGCATGGGGCATTTTTTTCACATAGAGATGTGATATAGAGATTGCTTCAATTTAATATTTACCATGCAGAGGAACATGCTTATTTAATTTTTTCAGTCATATAAATCATCTTTTCATATATTTTGTTCATTTATCTGCCCTGTCATAACATTTGTAGTTAACTTGAATGTGCTTTTATAAAATTATAGACACTAACGTCTACTACAAGTAAATATTTTTATCTGTAGTTGCCCCTTTAGTGATACTTACATTTTAAAAAATTTAACACAATTTTTTTTTGAGACAGAGTCTCACTCTGTTTCCCAGGCTAGAATGCCGTGGCATCAGCCTGGCTCACAGCAACCTCAAACTCCTGGGCTCGAGTGATCCTCCTGCCTCAGACTCCTGAGTAGCTGGGACTACAGGCATGCGCCACCATGCCTGGATAATTTTTCTATACATTTTTGGTTGTCAAGATAATTTCTTTCTATTTTTAGTAGAGACAGCGTCTTGCTCAGGCTAGTCTCGAACTCCTGACCTCGAGAAATCCTCCTGCCTCAGCCTCCCAGAGTGCTGGGATTACAGGTGTGAGCCACCACGCTTGGCCAAAAGTTTAACACAAATATTTTTAACATAAACTTCCAATAATTATGGAATTATATCTATCAAATTATTTCCTTGTGGTATCAATAGCTTCTAATTGATAATGTTGATTCATCACATTTAAGACACATTCTTTTATAGCATTTTCATTTAATAAGCATAGATGACTGTGTATATACTGGCGTCAACATGACATACATTTTGTTGTCCTAGAAGACTTAAAGGAAAACAGAAAATATATTCCTGAATGTTGAAAAATGTTTATTAACCAAGTTCCTTGTTATAGTGAATTAACATAAATGACAAATTACAATTTTGAGGTATATGCTTAATTCTACACTATCAAAAAGAAGTTATGTTTATATCTTAAATATTTGTTTTATATATTTTTCGGTTATATTTCAAGTTTCATTAATTTCACTCCTAGTTTAGAAAAAAGGATTGTAACTTTGGGGGTTGTAAAATACTTTTCATGGAGTGACATTAATAAAGTGATGGAATACAAAACTTCAAGGGTCCTTCTAACCACAAATATAATAAATAAACTGAAAGAACGGTCAGTGTCTTCAGAGACTCTATAAATGAACCAAAAGTTTCAGCAATTTGAGGAATACTAAGAAAACAACAACAACAACAAAAACTGAACAACAGAGAACTCTGTACTGTTTCAATTACCCTGTCCTCACTCCCTGCTCTCTCACACGCACCCTAGCTCTGTGTTGGCTTTGAAGACACCTTCTACAGCGCAGGCATCCAGTGCTGGAGGGAGGAGAATGGACCTTTTCTTATAAATTATGCTTTTTTTTTTTTTTGATTGATCTTTCTGGAGGACCACTGGAGGACCAACTGAAAGCACTTACATTTACTTTATCTAAGGAGGAATTCCCCCAGTGCGGAGTAAGTTACCCAAGGAATGTTCATTGAAGATATTTAGAGGCTAATGCACTAGTCACTGCCACTTGGAACAAGAGGTAAGAGTTGAGTTCAACAGTTTGGTAAACAAAAAGCTTGAGAAGAAAGGCAGAAAACTAAGGTACATTGGGGAATAAGGGCTTTGAAGAGCTATGACATATGCCTGGAAATCTAGAGAGCACCACGCCTGCTAGGTGCTGGGCACATAATCAGAAGAGGCTGGAGGAGTTACTAAGCTCTCTCCTCTGGCTGACCTTTCAGCCTTACACCAGCAGTGAGTGACATCAAGCAGAGCTGTCAATACCTTGCTGACTGTTGAGGGAGTGCCCCAATACAGAAACAGAGGCAATATGCAAGGCCTGGGAGATTTTTCTTTTTAGTTTATTTCTTGGTTCTATGCATTTCTTTTTCTTAATTTTTTTTTTATTTTAGCATAATATGGGGGTACAAATGTTAAGGTTATATATATTGCTCTTGCCTTCACTTCCCCCTCGAGTCAGAGTTTCAAGTGTGTCCATCTCCCTGACAATGTACATCGCACTTCTAATGTGTGTGTGTGTGTGTGTGTATATATATATATATATATATATATATATATATATATACCCTTCCCCTCCTCCCAGGCCCCACCTGCCCGACACCTGATAAATGTTTGTTTTTTTTTTTTTAACATTTTGGTTAGATTTTATAATTTTGCCTTTACCTAGCAAGGGTTAGAGGTATGCCCTTCCCCTCCACACCATTCGCCACATCTCTCAGATGTGGGTCTACCCCCCTGCCCCCCTTGCAATTGTGAATTGTGCGGCCATAATCATTTGGGTGCAGATGTCTTGATAATAGAATGTCTTATGCTCTTTTGGGTAGATGCCTAATAATGCTATTACTGGGTCGAATGGTATTTCTATTTTTAGCTGTTTGAGGTATCTCCAAATTCTTTTCCACAAAGGTTGCACTAATTTGCAGTCCCACCAGCAGTGTAAGAGTGTTCCTGTCTCTCCACATCCTCGCCAGCATTTGTTGTTTTGGGATTTCTTGATATAGGCCAATTTTACTAGGGTTAGGTGATATCTCATTGTGGTTTTGATTTGCATTTCTCTAACGATTAGCGATGTTGAGCATTTTTTTTATAAGTTTGCAGGCCATTATTCTATCTTCTTTGGAAAAATTTCTGTTCATTTCTGTTGGTCATTTCTTGATGGGGTTGTTTGCTTTTTTCTTGTTAATTCTTTTGAGTACTAGATAGATTCTTGTTATCAGACCTTTATTGGAAGTGTAGAGAACTAATATTTTCTCCCATTCTGTAGGTTGCCTGTTTGCTTTAATGATAGTTTCCTTGGCCGTGCAGAAGCTTTTTAATTTGATTAGATCCCATTTGTTTATTTTTGTTGTGGTGATTGCTTTGGGAGTCTTCTTCAAGTATTCTTTGCCTAGGTTGATGTCTGAAAGCATCTTCCCAACATCTTCTTCTAGAATTATTAAAGTTTCATGCGTTGGATTTAATTCTGTTATCCATCTTGAATGGATTTTTGTGAGAGGTGAGAGGTAGGGATCCAGTTTCATTCTTCTGCGTGTAGCTATCCAGTTTTCCCAGCACCATTTATTGAAGAGAGATTCTTTTCCCCATTGTATATTTTTGTCTGCTTTATCATAGATTAGGTTACCATATGCATATGGTTTTATCTCTGGAATCTCAGACCTATTCCAAATATCAATGCTTCTGTTCTTGTGCCAGTCCCAGGCTGATTTAATTATTATTGCTTTATAGTACAGCTTGAAGTCAGGAAGACTAATGCCTCCCAGTTTGTTCTTCTTACTTAAGATTACTTTGGCTATACGAGGTTTTTTCTAGTACCATACAAAGCGAAGAATTATTTTTTATAGATCTATGAAGAATGATGGTGGTACATTGATGGGGATTACATTAATTCTGTATATGACTTTAGGTAATACTGACATTTTAATGATATTGATTCTACCAATCCATGAACAACGTAGATTTTTCCATCTGTTTACATCTTCTACAATTTCTTTTTTTTTGTGTGTTTCATAGTTCTCCTGATACAAGTCTTTTGTATCTTTCATTAGATATATCCTAGATATTTAATTTTCTTTGGGGCTACAGTAAAAGGAATTGTGTTTTTGATTTGAGCTTCAGCTTGATGGTTCTTGGCATATATGAAAGCCTCTAATTTGTGTATATTGATTTTTTAACCTGAGACTTTATCAAATTCATTCATCAAACTTAGGAGTATCTTGGAGGAATCCATGGGGTTTTCTAGGTATAATATCATATCATCTGCAAAAAGTGAGAGTTTGATCTCATTTGTGCCCACTTGGATGCCCTTAATACCCCTCTCTTGCCTGATTGCTACAGCTAGGACTTTGAGCACTATGTTGAATAGAAGAGGAGATAGTGGGCATCCTTGTCTAGTTCTGGTTCAAAGTGGAAATGGTTTCAATTTTTACCCATTCAGTATGATATTGGCTGTGGGTTTGTCATAAATGGATTTGATAATTTTAAGGTAAGAGCCGCCTATGCCTATTTTGTTGAGTTTTTATCATAAAGGTGTGTTGGACTATGTCAAATGCTTTTTCTACATCTATTGACAGAATCATATGGTCTTTGATCTTGTTTTTATTTATGAGGAGAATTGCATTTATAGACTTGTGTATGTTGAACCAGCCTTGCATCCCTGGAATAAAGCCCACCTGGTCATGGTGAATTATTTTTTTGAGGTGCTGCTGAATTCTGTTTGCTAGAATTTTGTTGAGGATTTTTGCATCTGTATTCATGAGGGATATTGATCTGTAATTTTCTTTTTTTGTTGTGTCCTTTCCTGACTTTGGTATCAAGATAAAATCAAACAATCCCATCAAGAAATGAGCAACGGAAATGAACAGAAACTTTTCCAAAGAAGACAGAATAATGGCCTGCAAACTTATAAAAAAATGCTCAACATCGCTAATCATTAGAGAAATGCAAATCAAAACCACAATGAGATATCACCTAACCCCAGTGAGATTGGCCTGTATCAAGAAATCCCAAAACAACAAATGCTGGCGAGGATGTGGAGAGACAGGAACACTCTTACACTGCTGGTGGGACTGCAAATTAGTGCAACCTTTGTGGAAAAGAATTTGGAGATACCTCAAACAGCTAAAAATAGAAATACCATTCGACCCAGTAATAGCATTATTAGGCATCTACCCAAAAGAGCATATGACATTCTATTATCAAGACATCTGCACCCGAACGTTCATGGCAGCACAATTCACTATTGCGGGGACTTGGAAACAACCCAAGTGCCCGTCAATTCATGACTGGATTATTAAAATTTGGTATATGTTTACAATGGAATATTACTCAATTCTATAAAACAACAGTGAGCTAGCACTGCTTATATTATCCTGGATTGAGCTGAAGCCCATTACCCAAAGTGAGGTGACACGAGATCAGAAAATAGGGCTCCACATGTACTCACCATCAAATTGGTACTGACTGATTAACACTATGGTGCTCAAAGGGTGATGGTGTTCACTAGGGATTCAGGGGGGTAGGAGGGTAGACTCACATCTGAGGGATGTGGCAAATAGTGTGGAGGGGAAAGGCATACCTCTAACCCTTGCTAGGTAAAGGCAAAGTTATAAAATCTAACCAAAATGTTAAAAAAAAAATTATCGGGTGTTGGGCAAGTGGGAGGGGGGAGGAGGGGATGGGTATATATATACATTGTAAGTGCAATGTGCATTATCGGGCGGAAGGAGAGGCTTGGAACTCTGACTCGAGGGGGGAGTGAAGGCAAGAGCAATATATATAACCTTAACATTTGTACCCCCATATTGTGCTGAAATAAAAAAGAGATAATAAAAGCAGACAGAAGAATAAATTAGCAAAGAGAAAAACGTCAAAATCAAAAGTTGGTTCTTTAGAAAGATCAACAAAATTGACAGCCTTTTATCTATACGGACCAAGAAAAAAACGATAGAAGTCTCATATTAGTAAAATCATGAATAAAAGTGAGGATATCACTACTGACTTAGAGAAATAGAATGTATTATAAAAAATGCTACAAATGAGTATATGTCAACCAATTACATAACCTAAATAAATTGTATGAATTCCTAGAAACAAAGTACCAAAACTTACTTAAGAAAAAAATTTTAAAAGTCTGAAAAGATCTATAACAAGCAAAGAGATTGAATTAATAATAAGAGTAAGAATAATAAATTCACAAAAACAATTTTCCACAACAAAAGTCCAGGAAAAGTTTTCTCTATTGGTTTATTCAATAGAAAGTTAAAGTTTAAAGAATGAACATTCCTTCTTCAAAAATAAAACAAAAGGAAGTAAAGTAGGTCATTTCATTAGACAGTATTACCTTGATACCAAAGGCAGAGAAAAACATCACAAGGAAAATTAAAACAAAACAACAGACAAAATCTTTTATGAATATACGTGCAAAAAGCCCAACAAAATCCTGCCAATTTGAATCCAGTAGCACACTAAAAGGTCTATAAACCATGGCTAAGTGGGATTTATCCCAGAAATTCAAGGGTGGTTTAACACATGAAAATCAGTAAATGTAATAACTGTATTAATAGACTTGAGTGACAAAAATATCATGATTATTTCAACTGAAGTAGAAATATAATTTATAATACCAAACATTCTTTCATGATGAAATGAAAAATAACCCTTAATAAACTAGGAAAAGAAGATAACTTCCTCAAAGTGGTAGAAAGTATGTATGCAAAATTCATAACTAACATCACATTTAAAGGTGAAATACTGAAAACTTTCCCTAAAAGAATAGGAGCTAATGAGGCAAGAAAAATAGTTTTAAAATATATTTTAAGTGCATATGGTATTTCTTATTATAAAGGAAGAAATAAAATAATTTCTATTTACAGGTTCCATGATATATATAGAAAATTCTATTAAAATTCTAAATGAATTTTGCAGAAATTGGCATGATTTTCTATACATTTTACATATGTATTATATATACATAGAATATATATAATAAATATGTGTATATATACACAGAATATATTACATATAAATAGATTATATATTTTATGTATATATACATAGAATATATATATAATATCAATGGACTTCAAATAGCCAATTGTTTATTTTATTTCAATAAATAACACTTCTTCATTGTTTTTCAGCAAAGAGTCTTGAAAAAAATTTTAAAGGTTGCTAGACTTACACATTTCCTGATTTTAAAACTTACTACAGCACTACAGTAATCAAAATATTGTATTACTGCCATAAGGAGAGACATATAGATCAATTGAATAGAATTAAGAGTACAAAAATAAACCCATATATCTCTGGCACTCCCCTCGCCCCAGTTTTCAAAGCATGTACCCTTCCTTTGTTAAAAACAAAGATTGTATGAGATGAGTTTGACAGGTTGCTGGGTGTGAGTTGTGTCTACTTCATTATCTCTCAGTGATGAACTCTTGGTTAGGAGAGGCGAAGGATTAATTAGAAGTCACAGTGACTTTCTTCCTCATTTGTGGTGCTATGGTCTTTTCTTCCTAATTATAAAAGAACAATAAGTTAGTTCCAATGTAGTAGTGAGTGCATATGGTATTTCTTTTTCTATTCTTGAAGTACTTCACTTAGGAGAATGGTCTCCTGTTCCATCCAGATTGTTGCAAAAGGTATTAATCCATCTTTTTATGGCTGAGTAGTATTCCACAGTGTATGTACACCATATTTTATCCATTCATGAATTAGTGGGCATTTGGGTTGATTTCACATCTTTGCAATTGTGAATTGTGCTGCAATAAACATTCAAATGTGGGTGTCTTTTTGATAAAATGACTTCTTTTCCTTTGGGTAAATACTCAGTAGTGGGATTGCTGGATCAAGTGGTAGGTCAACTTTTAGTTCTTTGAGGAATCTCCATACTGTTTTCCATAGAGGTTGTACTAATTTGGAGTCCCACCAACAGAGTATAAGCATTCTGATTTTCTCTCTGCATCTTTTCTCTCTGCATCCACACCAGTATCTATTGTTTCTGGACTTTTTAAATACATGCCATTCTAACCAGAATAAGATGATAACCTCATTGTGATTTTAATTTGCATTTCTCCAATAATTACTGATATTGAGCATTTCTTTATGTTTATTGGCCATTTGTCTTTCTTTTTTAAAGAAGCTTCTGTTCATATCTTTTGCCCACTTTTTAATAGGGTTGGATTTTTTCTCGCTGATTTGTTTGAGTTCTCTGTAAATGCTGGTTATCCAGTGAACACATGTGTGCACATAGGGAAGTAAAACTCAGTGGAAAGCAATGGTGTGGAGGAAGGGAGGGAAATAAACCAACCTAGTGGTGAACACTATTTGGGCAATGGGCACACTTATAGCCAGGACTCAAGCATTACAAAAATGATCCATGTAAACTAAAACATGTGTACTTCCTTAATATTTTGACATTTAAAAAATAAATAAAGAAAAGAGAAAAGAAAAGAAAAAGAATAGGTCAGGGCATGGGGTCATCAGTGAGGGTGCCAACAGGAAAGAGGTGGTATGCTTAAAATAAGATAACTCAAGGACGATTTGTTTGCACTGAGACTAATAAAGGGAACCTTCCAACTAAAGCCATGGGTGGGCGAGTGGAAAGGCCAGGGCCCCCGACAGACAAGAAGTGGCGTGTCGAACAGGGCAAAGGCACAGAAATGGAAGGGAATGTTTCGAGGACGGGGGTAACTAACAATGGCAAATGAACACACTAAAGGCTGAAAATGTCCTTTGGGCATAGTCCTTTGAGGTCACCTGTGACTTTAGGGAGAACTATTTCAACAAAACAATGATGGAGAAAGGCAGACCAGAGTGACTTGAGAAGTGAGAGAATAAGCAAATGGGGACACTCCCTTTGACATGTGTCGCTGTGTTCAGGCGAGGAAAGAGAGGATACACGTTGTTCTGTAAGTTTTCTAATTATCAACCATGGAATTAACTGGAACAACAGGAACATCTTTGACAAATTCCCTAAAGCACTGCAGTTACATAGAATGATTCTTCGTGGAATGAGTCTTAAACTTATCTATAAAATAACATTGTTAGCAAATCATAGCTAGTCAAATGCAATGTTAAGCCTTAGTATCCAGATGATTGTCCTGATATTGAAATCCTAATATTATCATCAAAAATAGGGAGTTTCCTAAGATCATAGTTGTAGTGATACTTATATTTTCATTTGTGGACACTCAGGCATAATTTAAGCGACAGACTTTGATAACATTCTAGTGCATCGTGTAAACTGAAAGAACTAAGATGTAAAATGAAAGTATTAAATACAAAAACAAAAAACAAAAAACAGGGCATGTCATGCACTGTAGTAGGTCTAATGAAAGGAATAGCCTTAATTGGTGTTGAGTTCACTAAACATGGAAAGAGTATTCAACAAAAGTTGCTGAAACAATTGCATAATTACATGTGAAAGAATGAAGTTGGACCATTAACTCACACTATGTTAAAAAAAAAAGTAAGAATGTATCAAAGACTAAATGTAGGATATAAAGTTATAAACCTCTTAGAACAAAACACAGGTGTAAACCTTTATGACCTTGGATAGGCGAAACTTTCTTAAATATGAAACCTGAAGAGCAAGCAATACAAGACAAAATAGAGAAATTGGACATTATCAAAATCAAAATGTTTTATATATGAAAGGATGATATTACAAAAGTAAAATGGCAATCCACGGACTGGGAGAAAATATGTGTAAAGCATATATCTAATATGTGGTACATGTATAACCCAGTATACATAAAAAACTATTACAATTAAACAATAAAAGCAAAACAAATTAAAATATTTCACAGAACTTAAATAGACATTTAAGCAAAGAAGATATATAAATGGGCAATATGCACATAAAAATATGTTCAACATTATAATTATTTTTTTTTATTTCGGCATATGATGGGGATACAGATTTTAAGGTTTCAATAAATGCCCTTTCCCCCCTCCCCCCACAAGTCTGAGTCTCCAGCATGACCATCCCCCAGACGGTGCACTTCTCACTCATTATGTATGTATATACCATAATCGCAAGGCTGTGGAAGCAGCCCAAGTGCCCATCAATCCAAGAATGGATTAATAAAATGTGGTATATGTATACCATGGAGTACTATTCAGCTCTAAGAAACAATGATGTTCAACATTATTAATCACTAGAAAAATACAAATAAACCCCACAATATGATACCATTTCATACCATCTAGGATGGTTACAATAAAAATAACAGAAAATAAAAAGTGCTGACAAATATGCAAATATTCTAGCAATATCTCCAGGAACCCTCCCATTCTCTATCTCTGGACTCCACTTTCTTCTCTTTTGGCATTGCTCAATGACAGCTTCTGTCAAAGTGGTGATGAGATGGCAGTTTCAGGTTTATAACCTACTATCCCAGGTAGAGAAAGAGCACCTGCTCTGCAACAGTTCTAAAACCAACCACTCTGGGATATGGGGTGCATCTCCTCAGCCTGCCTTGCTTCACTGCCTATTTCTGGACCAATCTCGGTAGTTAGGCCTGAGGTCCTCCCCGGGAGGACTATGGGGCTGAGTAAGCGGCCGCCCCGTGCCACGTCACGGGAAGTAAGAGTGGGTCTTTAAAAGAAAATGAAGCTGCCGTTGCCCTTAAAACGGAGAGGAGCATCGATGCTGCACGGGCATGCGCGGTTATAGGGCCAGGGACATCTCGT
This sequence comes from Mirza zaza, assembly GCA_008750895.1. Classification (NCBI taxonomy): domain Eukaryota; kingdom Metazoa; phylum Chordata; class Mammalia; order Primates; family Cheirogaleidae; genus Mirza; species Mirza zaza. Next base: position 5,215 of record VSMD01116513.1, on the reverse strand, counting down.
ATAAGAGTGCTTCTGTCGATCATTGGAGGCTGTTCCAGACCACATAAATAGTTTTCTGAAAAGTGTCCCCACTAATGCATATTTTCCCGAGGGAGGGATTGTGTCTTCTTCATCGCTGTACGCCCAGTGCCTATCATAAATGGCACAGACTGTTGAGTGACTTGTGCATGTCGTCAAACAGCCAACATGTACTAGCATCTTAACTTTAACCTGAGATTTCCGATACCTCATTCAGAGAGCTTTTAACTCAGCTACCTTATTTTTCACGTATGTGGTATCGTTTTGTCACTTACTTCATGTGTTTTTATGGTCTGTAACTCATTACTGGAAGGAATTTGTCCGTTTTATTGTATCAAAAAAGATAATTGCATCGAAACTGACTTTTCCTTCACTTTGTTTACAGAGTTTAGATCTTTATGTATTTATTTCATACCTTGAAGTATTATCAAGTTTATTTTATTTGAATGAATAAAGTGACATAAATTGGGAAAAAATCTTTTATTCTTTAAAATTAAAATTTTATTTTATGATATCTTTGTGTTTAGACATGAATTTCCTCAGCAGATTTTGAATCCTGGAAAATAGAACATTCATATTAATTGTTATCCCTCCAGAACAATCAGTACTTCTGTTATGGATATTTGCATAATTTTACATTCAAAACATATGAAGAGTATATAAAATATATTTGTATTAGTTCTATGCCATAATTTCAAAAATATCCACATGTGTATATGTGTGTATGTGTATATATGTATATTTAATATCTATCTACTTTGAACTTTTGTCATTTTATCCCATAACATTTTTTACCATCTGGATCTGGGATTATTTTAGACACCACAGAATTTGTATACATAAGTCAATCTATCATTGAACACTTACTAAATTCCAGCTACTATATTAAACAGTTTACCTATACCAAAGTATAAGTAAACTAATACTCAGTTGATTAAATTACCTTTTATATATCTCCATGCCTATATGTGGTGTAGGTTTTTACTTTTGACTCCTATGATTGATTAATATTCCTCATTGGAATCATATATTTCCCAGTCTAAACTTCTAAAAAAAATAGGACTAGTTGTTCCAGCTCTATGAGAGAAAATATAACTTTATGATTACAAGAAAAGATATAGTGACTGAGTATATTTACCATGAGTGAGATAACCATTCCCTGGGAAAATCCAAGGAACATGGCCTCTTCCTCTTAAGGCCTCAAGGAGTGATTAAATAAATATGTACCTCCAATGCCCTCTCACTGATTATAGAGACTCTTGATTGTATTTCGGTGTTTGAAGTTACCAATAAGTAAAGGCCAATTGTTATACTCATTCCACACATCAGACAGTGCCAAGATTTATCTCTTGCAATTCCAAAGAATAGATTAAGTCAGTTGATTCCAGTAACAGTGGCGGCATTTCCCGTTGGAATATTTCAGAGGTCAAGCCTTTGGGAGATGGCAGTGGATATAAAGTCATTGTCATCTCATTCTGTTTGCTCTTATCAGCAGCTGTGTTTGTGAAACTCAAGATAGCAAGAAACAAAATGCCTCTTGGGAAGGATGTTTCTCAACATTTCAAAGTCATAGCTAGCATTGTACATCTGGATTAATGACCTATAATAATTTCATCAGAAACTATATCAAAGGCCTATTGATTACTTCCATTTTTTGCAAGGCAGATACTTTGGTAAGTTTTTTTTGTTTTTTTTTTTTAATTTCATGGTTGATTACAAGTTCAGTAAGAAATAATAGGCTATTTAAATGCCGTAATTGGAAACATCTTGAGTGATTAAATATGCATATTAAGGTCTGTAGAAATGTGTCTCCTAAGAGTAGAAACGTATTTTCTGAAACATGAGGTCATAAAAGATTTATTTCAAAGATTGGGTTCAAGGATACATCAACATTAAAACAATTATATATATAACTTCATTGTATTGCATGTCAGGGTACTGATTACACTGCAATCAATGAAAAATTAGTTTAAAATATTAGGTAAAATTTATTTGTTATGAACAAGAAGTCAAAAGAAATAAAAAATTAATAAAGAGTTGAAAAAGATGTCTAATTTTCAAATATATTTCCACTAAAGTATGCTATATAATTTTGAGATTATAGGCCACAAAGTTATCGATCAACATCTCTTATTATTGATTATATAAAATATGATGTTGCCATAAATTATATTTATATATATATACACATATTATTAGGAACACGAGAAAAATATTTTTGGCATTCTTAGTGTTTAGATCCTATACAGAGCAGGTTTCCTATTAAAAATTTAACAAGACATCTCTTTACCACTCTAATAAATTTCTTAAGTAGATATACTTTTTGAATTACTGGTTTTAAGGAGTTTTCTGCCATTACAATATGACAGCAAAGTTATTGCATCCCTTCAAATAACTAATCACAATAGCTTCTATAGTCGTGTATTTTCTATCAATCTACATTATTCAAAGAATTTAAAAATGATGCTGACATAAAAAGAAGGAAATATGATATTGGGAGAAAATATAACAACATTGGTCCAAAAATGAAAACATATCTTAAAGGAATTGTAAATCTTTTATTTTATCTTTTTTTTTTAATTCAGCATATTATGGGGGTACAGATTTTAAGGTTTCAATAAATGCTCTTTCCCCCCTTCACCCCACAAGTCTGAGTCTCCAGCATGACCATCCCCCAGACAGTGCACATCTCACTCATTATGTATGTATATACCCGCCCCCCTCCCCACTGCCCAATACCCGATTATTATAGTACATATGTGTCCACTTAGGTGCTGCTCAGTTAATACCAGTTTGCTGGTGAGTATATATGGTGCTTGTTTTTCCATTCTTGGGATACTTCACTTAGTAGTATGGGTTCCAGCTCTAACCAGGAAAATATAAGATGTGCTATATCACTGTTGTTCCTTAGAGCTGAATAGTACTCCATGGTATACATATACCACATTTTATTAATCCATTCTTGGATTGATGGGCACTTGGGCTGTTTCCACAGCCTTGCAATTATGAATTGTGCTGCTATAAATATTCGAGTGCAGGTGTCTTTTTTGTAGAGGGTCATTGGATCTTTTGGGTAGATGCCCAGTAATGGGATTGCTGGATCAAATGGTAGATCCACTTGTATCGCTTTAAGGTATCTCCATATTGCTTTCCACAGAGGTTGAACTAGTTTGCAGTCCCACCAGCAGTGTAGGAGTGTTCCTCTCTCTCCACATCTACGCCAGCATTTGTTATTTGGAGACTTTTAGATAAAGGCCATTCTCACTGGAGTTAAGTGATATCTCATTGTGGTTTTGATTTGCATTTCCCTGATGATTAGAGATGTTGAGTATGTTTTTATATGTTTGTTGGCCATTCGTCTGTCTTCTATAGAAAAGTTTCTGTTCAAGTCCTTTGCCCACTTTTTAATAGGGTTATTTGACTTTTTCTTGCTGATTTTTGTGAGTTCTAAGTATATTCTAGTTATCAGCCTCTTATCAGATGCATAGGATGCAAAAATTTTCTCCCATTCTGTAGGTTTTCTGTTTACTTTCATGACTGTTTCTTTGGCTGTGCAGAAGCTTTTTAATTTGATCATGTCCTATTTATTTATTTTTGTTGCTGTTGTGATTGCCTTTGGGGACTTCTTCATAAACTCTTTGCCTAGGCTGATGTCTAGGAGAGTGTTTCCAACATTTTCCTCTAGAATTCTAATAGTTTCATACCTTAGGTTTAAGTCTGCTATCCAGCGTGAGTTGATTTTTGTGAGAGGTGAAATGTGTGGGTCCTGCTTTAGCCTTCTACAAGTGGCTATCCAGTTTTCCCAGCACCATTTATTAAAAAGGGATTCTTTTCCCCAGCATATGTTTTTGTCTGCTTTGTCGAAGATTAGATGGCTATATGAGGATGGTTTTATATCAAGATTCTCAGATCTGTTCCATTGGTCAATAATCCTATTTTTGTGCCAATACCAGATTGTTTTAATTACTACAGCTTTGTAGTATAGTTTGATATCTGGCATATTAATACCTCCCATTTTGTTTTTGTTGCCTAGAATTGCTCTTGATATTCAGGGTCTTCTTTGATTCCATACGAAGCGTAAAATTATTTTTTCTATATCTGTGAAGAAAGATGATGGGATTTTAATAGGTATTGCACTGAATCTGAAGATCAGTTCGGGTTGTATAGACATTTTAATGATGTTGAGTCTGCCAATCCACGAGCATGGAATGGATTTCCATCTGTTTACATCCTCTGCTATTTCCTTCCTCAGTGTTTCATATTTCTCCGTGTAGAGGTCTTTTACCTCCTTGGTTAAGTATATTCCTAGGTACTTTAATTTCTTTGTTGCTATTGTGAAGGGAATTGAGTCTTTAATTTGGTTCTCAATTTGACTGTTGTTGGCGTATATGAATGCCTCTGATTTCTAGGTATTGATTTTGTATGCTGAGACTTTACTAAATTCATTTATAAGTTCCAGGAGTTTCTTGGTTGAATCTTTGGGGTTTTCTAAATATAATATCATATCATCAGCAAACATTGAAAGTTTGATCTCTTCAGCCCCTATTTAGATACCTTTAATTCCACTTTCCTGTCTGATTGCTGTAGCCAGGACTTCCAACCCTATGTTGAATAGAAGTGGAGATAGTGGGCACCTTTGTCTGGTTTCAGATATAAGTGGGAATGCTTTCAATTTTTCCCCATTCAGTATGATGTTGGCTATGGGTCTGTCATATATGACTTGAATCATTTTTAGGTATGTCCCTTCTATGCCTATTTTATTAAGTGTTCATATCATGAAAGGGTGTTGAATTTTGTCAAAAGCTTTTTATGCATCTATTGAAAGAATCATGTGGTCTTTGTTTTTGCTTCTGTTTATGTGGTGAATTGCATTTATAGATTTACATATGTTGAACCATCCCTGCATCCCTGGAATGAAGCCCACTTGGTCGTGATGGATTATTTTTTTGATAAGCGTCTGGATTCGGTTAGCTAAGATTTTATTGAAAATTTTTGCATCTATATTCATTAGGGAAATTGGTCTGTAGTTTTCTTTTTTTGTTGCATCCTTTCCTGGTTTTGGTATCAGAGTAATATTCGCTTCATAAAAGGTGTCGGGAAGGTTTCCGTTCTTCTCGATGTTGTGGAATAGTTTCTGCAAGATAGGCACCAGTTCTTCTTTGTAAGTGTGGTAAAATTCGGGTGTGAAAATATCTGG